>LUCH01003077.1:17114-43724 GCA_013368495.1 Paragonimus heterotremus | reverse complement strand
TGTGTAAATTTTTCAAAAATGTGTGCTTAGTAGCATTATGAAAGTTCTTTTCATTGTTTGATTCATTATGCTAAAAAGAAAATGATTTTTTTGTCCACCATGTGTTGTATAAAAGATCCATTAACGGCATCAAGTTTGAATAGCTCTAAAAACCTGTCGACAGTTTGAGAACTTTGTCACGGATTAATTGTTTAATCTTCTCAAAATTAGGTTCGAATTACAGATTTTGGTCTGGCCAAATGTATGGATTGTATTGAGAGTGAGTATCATGCGAGTGGAGGAAGGATGCCAATCAAATGGTTGGCGATCGAATGCATCCAAGGGAAGATATTCTCAAGCAAGTCAGACGTTTGGTCTTATGGTAAGTACTGGAATATGTGTATTCAAGAAACATCACCGTTAGACGTCTTTTTTCCATTACAGCCTTTACGATGCGTGCTATTTCAATGTTTTTAAGCAAAATCATAATAAGCCTATATAAAAAAATTCGATTAAAACTTAGGTCAACTTTATTATGGTCTGCTTCGCACTGTCCGGTCACTTCAATGATGTGTTTCACTGTATGGATTTGCCAGCTTTTCAACTATCACATTGAAGAAACCGAAACTTCTAAATAGTTAACGTGCTTTTCGAGTATTAATACCCATCGGAAGTTTAATATGACCTTTGAAAAACTATGCAAACGATGACTTCCCATTAGTTACGAAAATTGTCGTTCAGAACAACGACCCGTTGTGTTTGCTGTCCAACGTACAATTTGGAATCGGCTACAAGACTGATGACATGACAAAATTCTCACATCCCATAAACATCTAACTAAAGTTTGACACTTTTACAGGGCAAATACGAGATTTGATCAGAGTTCGGTTACTCTTTAGCAATGGGATCAATATTCTTTTCAACTTTTCTCAAGGCATATATTGTCATAAATGAATACTATGTACTCTAAATCTTAATATATTTCTCATGAATACACAGCCTGGATAGAGTCCGTTGCTTAGTACCGATACTAAAAGCACTAATTACAGCTGTGTAAAAACTCAGCCCGTCACAGCCTCCTAGATGTCACTGTAATTCCATAGGGTATAGTAAGATAGCCTTAAAGACTGATATAGAGCATCACCACACTTGGGTAAAGATGGTTTGTCGTAGTTCCTCTTGATCACAACTCAGTTGTTGTCACCTTGGTGGTATCCGTATCCGGATTAGCCTGTCATCATGACTAGAGCCAAAAGACGCCTGGACCTAATGTCATCACAATTAGCTTGCGTCACAATACTTGCAGTTGTACTCACATACCCCGTATCCGATGTAAACCCCGAGGATTAGGATCAGAAGATAGCCGAGTGAAGGCAATTTTAGTCCATCTGGTCAAGGCTAGTAGAACAGACAGGAGGCTAGCGTTAATCGGAAATCATTATCTATGGGAAACTAAACTAAGTACTCCAACTAGAATAATACGAAACTAAGAAGAATTTCCAAGTAATAATATATATATATATCAGTGCGTTGTATATAAGATTTGGGATGTAAGGTCAATATGATTGGTCTCTATTTTTAATTCCTTTACAGGTGTCACGTTGTGGGAGATGTGCACTTTCGGGGCACGCCCATTCGAGGGGATACGTGCTCGTGATTTGCTAGACCGATTGGAAAAAGGAATGCGTCTACCACAACCGGAAACTACCAGTATTGAATTTTATTCCCTACTTTTGAACTGTGAGTGTTTGCTTGCATCATATCGATCTGTGGACAGGAATGTACGGGTTGGAATTTCAACTGAGATTCATTGTACGTCCTGGTTACTATGATTTATATGAACAACCTTGAAATGAAGAAGGTTCCATTGTACTTAGGCGTTTCGCCTAAGCACCAGTTCACTGTCACTAGTGCTTTCCGTCTGAGCATAGAAGCACAGGAAACCAAACCGTAACTGGAGCTGGCAACATCAGTACGTTCTGTATCAAAGGTCATCGATCCTCCCTTGGAGTTTGGGTGATTCGGATAAATGTTTCCCGAAACCTGAGTGTCAGTCATGTTTGCTCACAGCATCTGCAACTTTCCATCCGACCTACACTTAAAAACGAACCAGGTGACTGAAATTTCGTTTTCTGCTTGGATCTCATCCGCAGTGCTAGTCCGACTTTGAACCACGGTCTTGTTCCGTGTGAGACAAACATGGTAATCACTGCTACTCCATCCACTCTACATTTAGAGTAGTCGAATATTTACATCTGAAGACTTAGTTTTCGACGTTTAATCAGGTTGCTCAACAGGTTCCATGGGTTCGGTGACTTAAGTATGACTTGGAAATCCCTTTCTGATTATGGGACTGAACAAGCCGGACAATTATGTTCTCTCTTCGCAAGCTGGTCAGTTATTCTGACCGTCAGTCACCAGAAAACGAAAACCAATTTTTGAATATAACACTCCAGACACACGCGAAATTGATTCACTAAGTATCGACATAGGTTCGTCTGAAACAGCGGGCCTATCCTGAGCGAGAATGCGCACTAAAATGAGCTTTAACACAGACGAAACTCGTCTTCTATTCGGTTCTGTATTAGTCTAACCACAGTGGATATGCTATTAGTAAAAGGCGCAGTCATGTGTATGAGTAACGTAAAACTTGCGATAATTCGAATACAATAATAACCTGCAGCAGTTGTTTGTATTCTGTGTTATGCAAACTTCACTGAACGACCCCCACTCCAATCGAATACACGGTTGAATTGGTTGTGACCACTAGGCCTCGTGTTCGAATAGTGTCCGAACGACTGGTATTATGAAATATTCTTACTGTAAATTACATCCCTGGTCAACACTAGATAAATACAAAATCGCCACTTGTTTATCCGCTGATAAACCGTAGACGAATGATTAAACCACAATAACAATCCAGTCCTGGACTAATTCATTGAGTAACAACCAAGTCAACGGGTGCTCGTAAAGGAGTATAATGTTTGCAATGATATATTTTTCCAAGTATATGTCAGCAGTTTGAGAAATAAAGCTTGCTATCAACATACTTTCGGATAAGGAAGCAGTACATCAAATGTTGTGATCTGTTCTGCTGTTTTTTGCCGTACCCCTTTGAATAAGTAGCTGCCTCGCACGAGCTATCGGTGACAAGCTTCAATATTTAGGCCAAAGGAAGAGTGCACTAGAATAGTGAATATCACCAAAAAATGGGATTAAAACATCCTGAACACTTTAACATGGATTAGAACTTTTCAAAAGTTGGGGTGTGGTTTAGAAACGAGCTGATAACATGTGAATCGGTCGTTTCCAGATCGTTGACACGAGGTATAGCTCTCAGCATTTTAGCAATCAGGACCAGTTAATGCAACGTTACTAGTGTACGAACACTGACTTTTGCTGGGCAGCACGTACTGAACACCGATGTTACGAAAATCACTGGTGTCGAACGACAGATTCCTCAAAAGTTTTTCAATCCCAGTCGTACTTCCCACTCATAATAGCTGTGAGAAACTGACAGGCTGTAAGATTTCGCGTAGGAATGAAGTGACTTTGGTACAAGACACTGAGCTATGATGTCTTGAACAATGAATATTAGATAACACACGAGTAATGTTGGAGGTAAAACGATGGGTTGCGGGCTAGCCCATGAGCTACTGAAGAAAGGAATGATCTGACGATACTCACAAAACCTCATACACAACAGCTAATGATTAGTAGAAATAAATAAGCAGGCTTTTTACCGGTTCGCATTGTGCGTGCTATGACCACTTGCAGTTTAGGGCCATAATCATTGAGTCCCGGACTTATATTTTCCACAGTGCATTCGAATGTACTGTTGCAAGTGTTGGTCGTGATCTAGTTCAAATGCATAAAACTTGCAATTGGTATAACAGTTGGAGTTAATGTAATAAACTAAGGTACAGATGGTCAGCTCCTTACGGAGCAAATTTTTAAAGTTCTTTCTCTGATCAAACATGAGACTTTGGTTAATAAAAATCCGATGTTGCCATCTTTTTCCTTCCGTCAAATGGTTACCTCTACTTTTCCTCAGGTTGGGAAGCCGATCCCAATAGAAGACCAACATTCCAAGAGTTGGGCTTGTTGCTGGGGCGCATGAGGATAACGCCGGAACGTTATCTGTTCATAACAGTGAGTTTTCTTGTGACATGCGGATAAACTGGTGACTTCACTTGAAAAAGAAATTTATACACAAGCTAAAAACAAAAGGCAACTGTCCATGCCATTAGTAGTTTAATGTCTCAACCATGATCATTTTATGAATTCGCGTACCTTTACATCATCTGGTAACGGGTTCCTGGATGACAAGTGGATATGATTGAGTAGTACTCACTTGTCACAATGTTATTTACTTTGTAGTCACAGTTCGACCGTAAGAGCTGCTAAAATCGTGTCACTTCAGTAGGTGACTTTGGATGCCTGTTAAGGTCAGCTCTTTGTTATTTCTTTGGAAAACGAACACTCAGCGAACGGAAGTGTGTCAGAAGTTTCCATTTTTGCTTGCCACGAATACATAGAGTTGAATGATAATCAAGAATTTACTGGAGAAAAAGTGTTACAGGGACACACTGATTGAATAAATCATCAGCATGACTTTGTTTTAACCAAGAACCCGAGCAATTAAGATTAGATGCCATCAGCGTTTGTCACAAGTACTTGGACCATCAGATCTCGACCCAGGGACTGATTACAAAGCTGCACTCAAAGGTACTTACTAGTTCGAACAACATGCGCTCTATTGTGATATCAAATCCTGATAAAAGTGTGGCAATACTTCTGTCGGATAAAGTCGATTGTTTGGTCAAATTGACACGTCTCTCGTCTGACTGTAAAAGATTTCATATTAAAGAAACTGGTAAGTGAAACAAAGATTCCACAATAAGTAAAACAGAGTGAATCGACTGATGTCTTTGGATTTGATCGTATTAGACTGGCATGACTCATTTTCTGTAGTTATATATACTGTTTAAGATATACAGGAAAGGAATACTACAGAGAACAATAAATTACCTATGCGAGGCAACCTATCCAAAGCATCAACAGTGGCCAGTAGGTTACAAAAGAAATTGTAAAGAATAATCTAAGGGATACATTTGATTTTTTTGATTATATACGAAAATTTGGTGCAGTAAGCAAGAAAATACTTCTTGTAGATGAAAGCCAGCCGATTGCTGTTGAAGGCAGCAAAATTCTTTTTTAGGTACATCAAAAACTACCAGACTGGCCTCCAGCTGTCAGTGTCTGAAATCGAAAAATACAAGTGTTATAAATTAGCAAAATCGAGTTGAAGTCAACGATGAATTTTATCGTCCGAGTGACGTACTGACCGCTTCACTGTCAGTACCCACGGATATCTACATGAGTATGATGAAAAACAGCAAGTGAGATGGATTTATTGAAACACTAGGTGATCGTTCGAAGTAGTGGATCGGATTGTAAACATTCAGAAGCTAATGACAATGTCTGATAAGATTTAAAATAACATTTCTTCCACACTTAAAAAAAGACCTCAATCAGCAGATGTGACTGTTGGAGGTTGCATAAGCACGCAAACAAAATGAATGGTTACAACGGAGTGGGTTCAGAAAGAAAACTTGAAGCAGTCAATGTATGCATTTCTATGCTCATTTCCTAATCAGCTTCAAATATGGTTTTGTACACCATTTGACTAAAATGGCGTAACAGTTTAGTATGAATGACATGAATAGAAGCAGAATAGGAACTTAACTGGTGATTCTTAGTAAAAACGTCTAAATAAAGAAATGTTTGACTCGCTGTATGAAAAAAGAATAGAGAGGACCTTTGGGAAACATTGCCGGTAAAAAGTCTGATTAACTTTGTCGTTCAAATGGGATGCAGAAAACTGATGATACCACTAGGAATTATAACGAGGGTAAGTTCTGTACTGACAGTCTGTGTAAAAGCTAATGGTATCAGTTTACCTGACATACATACATACATACGTTCAAAAAAGGACCAAACTGCAAACGTTCTGTGCTTCTACTGGCTGAATATCTCACCTGATGGGCCCCTTTTGCTTTTGAGTATACCATTTCTGTTGTTAGTTCGAGTCTGGTGAAAGCCAAAATTTTCACAGTTGGATCTCTTCTAGATGATCGGATTTTCCTGTGACTCATCAGTAAGGGTATATCCAAAGTGATTCGTAAACTGTGTCTCATTTGGCTTCGCTTCGTGTTTACAGAAGAAAAGGTTTGTTGGTCGATGCCAAATTATTTATCGGACTGTGCTGGACACGTTGACATGCATAGAACGTTTCGCATTATTTATCAGATCCACACAACTTTGTTGGGAAAGGCTGAATGTTGTATTCTGTCAATAGTCGTATTAATTGCAATTCCAATATGCCACTTAGATATGTGTGTTCAGAAATAATCTTTTTATGTGATCTCGTAGCCAATCTTGGAGTGACAGCATGTAGTTTGTCTAAAATCATAGACACGCATCATTTCCCTCTGCCAAATACCCTGTATGCATTTGATTAAAGTAAGTAGATTGCATCCATCATGATGGTTTACCTTAATTTAAGTTTATGTGTCGCACAAATAGCGTTTATAATAACTGACTGATTGATACTCCCCTCCGTAAATTTTCAGTCCGGAATACGGCAGCGACAACGACATCACGCTCGAAATCGTTCCTCAGATGCATTAGAGTTTCTGACGAATACGTTGCAATCGAGCAGTGGATGCAGCAGCGGTAATGGTGCTAACCAAATGACACAAAGTGACGTGCAGACTACAGTGTCAGATTCCACAGAGTATGCTAAAATTCAGACCGACTGGATGCGAACCTTATGCGAGAACAGTCAGGTGGCCCCCTTTCCACCGTGTGTACAGAATCTACTGAGTAACTACGCGCATTTGAGAAAGGATGAATCACTTGGTGAATCGCAGCGACAGTTATCTTTAACGCAATCCATAATCGACGATATCGAAAGCGCACCTCACTGGACTTGGAAGGCGACACCATCGGAGGTGATGAGCTTACTCGAGCCACCCAACATCATGCCTTTATTGACCAGTTTTGGTAAACACCCTATATCGAGCGCACATCATCGGGCGCCACTTGAAGAAGAAAGCGATTTACAGGAGCTGGACTTTGAACATGTTATTAGCATTCCCGTACCTAATTTAAATCGTCAGCAAACGGCGGAAAATCCAGTGTATTTGACTGAAATGACTGCTCAATTGAATACAAATAGTCAATCGGTACGTAAACCAGTTTGTAGCTTTAATCTACTAAACGAAGTTTTGTTCGACAAACAATCATTAAGGTGTATTTTTATCAATAAATTATAACCGTATACATCACTGGTCTTTTGGTACACAGTTATGATCAATAGGCTTGGAAGCACTGTGTAAGAAACTGTGCGACATTTTACTGTTTATTTCGAACAACGAAGTCTAACGCAACAATAACTATGTCCAGGGTGATCATGGATGTTAGCATGTAGCTGGAGATAACTCTAGAAAATTAAGCAAAGATTAAAGTGACAACCTGGTAGCCAGATTAAATGGTATCAGACAGGTAAATATAAAGAGTACCTCTTCCGCAGCAAACGGTGAAGAACCGGCCGATATCCACTCGTGTTCCCATATGTGAGCCATTTTTTCCCGCACGAAATTGACAGAGGAGAACATGTGAACAACTTTTTTTTGCCTTGATGGCATTTCAGAAGACACCAAAAACAAAACAAGTAAAGCAAAATGTACATATAAGTTTTCAATCTTCAGCAGTGAAGTTTCCACTTAATTTACCTTGCATGGTACATATAGGGGAACCATGTTTGACTAGCACGTTGAGTTCTGAAATACTTCCTGTTGTGCCGGAAACTTTTTCATTTAGTTTTTGTGTGCAGTTTATGTTCTGTCAACAATTTCGAACCCTGTTCATCCTGCTGTTTTTGAAAAGTTTGTTTGTTTGTTTGTCATTATTACTAGTTAGTGTCGTATGCTGTGCCATTAAGTCGAGAAGAATAGCGAAAGTAGTTGAGCGTTCGCATATGATAAGTTGGTCGTGCCTGATGTGAAGTCAACGGCGTAGTGGCAAACAAGATTGCTTCATGAACAGCTTGTCCGTGGTTCAACTCCTGACAGTGACAAGGATATGCATTATTGACGAGCTCTAACAAGAGCAAAACTCGAGTCTAGTGCCTCTTATCAAAAGAGCCGACTGGAAATTCTATGGGAATGAGACAGCTGCGATCAATTGTGGATGATTTTCAATCTATATGAGAACAATAATCGTCTGAGTAGTATTTAGCAACCTCTATTTATTGAAGAAAAAAAGCAGTGTATTATTTATGGATGAACAGCCGTATTTGCGATTGCTCTTGGGCGACAAACGTTCTTGCGTTTTTATTAGCCACTTCGTTGCTACGTTCCACGGCCGTTACATCGAGCAACACAGTCGTTTGAAGCTGATACGCATTCACGCATCACCTGACCGTCATTTTTCATTGGTTGGTGCCGGCCGACCATTGTTCCGTCTGTAATGGCTTGTGCATGAACTCGGATTGGCTGAACCGTCTCCAGTTCAATCTCATTACAACCTTTCTCTTTTGGTGAGCTTCTCCACTTCTCGTTTTTGATAGTTCATGGGTTTCCTATTCCGGCGAATCCCGCTCTCTTAAGTGCATACGATTTCTTCTTTTCATTACCCAGTCCACGTGAACATCGTATGACCTATGCTGACGACCTCCGATCACCAGTTCGCGTGTAAATTTTTTCCAGTCCTCAGGGACATTCTGAACCCATGCCTTAACTCCTGGTAGAGGAGATTGTCAGTTTCCAATCTTTGCGATCATAGCACATATTTGACTGTATTCTGCGTCACTGTAGGTTCCCTTGAACACTCCATCCGACTAATACGTCACGGATTAGCAGTTCAAGTATCAGGGGCAATTTTTTCCGCATCCTTCGCCAAAACATTCGCCACGTCGCACTTTATCTAATGGTCTCATTCAACACGTTTCTCCTCTATGGAAACAGTAAATGCGAATCTCCTCTTGACTCTTGGAATATCTGTAGCAACTTGTTGGCATCCTTAACTGCAGGTTCAGTTTTCTCGTTTGACTAGCTATAGTACGGGCTGCCAATTCAGTGCTCAAATTCTCATTTATCTGCAAACATCTTAAACTTCGCGTACATAAATTGAGGTCTATTATCAAGGGAAAATACCCCTGGTATGCCATAGTGGGCGAATTGAGTAAACGGCTTGTGACCATTGCACAGCCGGTGGTAGTGCTTAGCTACTCAGTTTCAAAATAACCCCGGAAATAGCTCACCGTGGCCAGCTACTGTTTCCCATCGTGTGTGAGTATATCGTCTGTAACTAGCTGCCAGGGCCTTTCTGGAAATTCTTTCAACAGCAAACTTTCCTTCACTTGACATGAGTCATATCGTCTGCATATTTCACATTTCGCTATGTAATCCGTTATTTTATTAGACATACCCAGCCAATAGCGAGGTTCCTTTGTTCTTCGAACAAAACTGTTCTCCCTAGTATGTGCTACATGACTTTGTTCAATGAACTTCTGCTGCAAATCGGTCGGAATGACTAACCTCTGTCCTTGGAATATTATTCTCTCTTCTTGAACAAACTGATAGCGGGCCATGAAAGACACTACCAGTTCTTCGAGCGGATTCTTCTTCTTCTGCTGCCAGCCGTTTTTGTCACACAAGTGGGCTTTTTAAGTGTTTTTCCGTCGAGTCATGCAGCTCCATATTCTTGTCGATCCATATCATCCTGTAGTCCACTGATGTGATTACCCGGAACTCAGAGTTATCCGTCGCAGAATCGAGTGTACAGGTGCGAGAAAGAGTGTGTTAGTGATGCACAGTTGAGTTCTGGTCTGGCAGATTAGTTCACAGTCGTACTCTTGTTTCCTGATCATCACCCGCTATGGACGTCGGGGCGCGGCAATCAGTGACTTCTTCAATACTGCCATCAGAGGTTGCGGTCTGTATGTACCACTATCTTTCTCCTAGATAAGTAGGTGTTGAAGCGCTGCAGAGCGAAAAACACCGTCAACATGTCCTTTTCTGTTTGTACATAGTCACGTTCCACAGTCGAAAGACTCTGGTTTACACAGTCAGTCGATCTCCTGTGTAGTAATAGCACAGCTCCAAGGCCTGACTCACTGCTGTCACATTAAATTACCAGAGGAAGCTCAGGATTATAATATGCCAATACCCTGGCTATCGAACTTAACCTTTTTATCTCGTCAAACAAGGATTGTTGAGCGTCACTCCACAGCCATGTGAATCCTTTTTGCATAAATTTCTGAATTGGACGCATTATATCAACCAGATTTGTGAGAAATCGACTGGGATAATTGATCACATCACTGGGAAGCGGAACTGTTTTCGCAACTTCGGGAGTGGTATATTCCTGATCACCTTCACTTTGTCTGAATCGGCCTTCAGTCCTTCGGATGTAAATAATTGGTGATGAAAGGTCATTTCTGTCGCCCGAAAAACCATATGATCCCGTGACGGCGCTATTCCTCACGGCACGCACTGCTGTAGAAACGCTTCAAGGTTCCGGTCATGCTTCGTACTCTTGCCTCCGTATACCAGCACATCGTCAACGTTACAAGTCGTTCCTTCGAGTTTGTCAGGCGCCTAAATCAGACGTTTGTGAAAAGTTTCGCTGGACAATTTTTGTCCCGAAATTAAACGCAGCCACTGGGAGCACCCAAGAAGAATACCGAATACAGTTAAATAACCAGATTTTTCATCCAACATCGACCGGAAGACAAATCAACTTTTGTAGAAAATCGGATTGGTTCAATTCGGGCAAAATATCGTCTAGAGTCGGTATCCTGTTTTGCTTCCTATGAAGCACGGAGTAAACCGACTTGGGGTCAATGCATACGCGATTATCACCGGACTTTTTCAACGTTACTGCAGATTGACTGAGACAGTCGATAGGCTGATCTACTGGTCGTATTAATTTTAGCTCTAGGGAACGATTCAGTTAGTACTTAACTTTTTCACGGATGGCCAACGGAACTCCCATGAAAGGTAACTCGGCCGGCACGACATTCCTGGCGACAGAAAGACTAACAGTATCCGACATACAACCCGAGGAGGAAGCAAACACAAAATAGTACTGATCGAACAGTTAGGGCATCTCAAACACACGAAGAAAACTGTTATGGTAAGAAGTCACGAAGTCCATTGTCTGAATAGCGTCCAATTCAAGGATTTGTGTTGAACCTCCTTTCACAACAAAAAGCCAAACATACAAGATATGCCATTCTTCGGATTTCTAATCCGCGTTTTCGCTGTATCCCACATTCGTAATTACGTCTCGGACGCCTCCACGGTCGATGTTTGAAGGCAGTCTGCAGGCTTAACATAAACAGATGCATCCGAATCCAACTGAGATTACCGTCGTTTGCCTTCAATAAGCTTGGCCTAAACCTCTTATGATCCAGGTGCATCTCGAACGCCATTCAGAATTTGCTGGACCACTGGCTCCTCACTGATTGGTCTGAGGGGTAGCGAGTTGCACTGTTGGGCGAAGTATTTACTCTTCCGACATTTCGTACAAATTTTCTAAACGCTGGGCATTTCTTCTATCAATCACGATTCCCGTAGCAAAACAGGCAAGGTATACTGTGAGCCTCACTCTTGCTCAGCTAACTGCCTTGGGCTCCGCTTCATTTCCACTGTTAACGCCTTTCATCTTCTGGTCCGCAGCATCTTTGATGTTTTAAATTTCGCTACATTGGGCCAACGTTAATTATCCCATCCTCAATAACCTTCTGGTCACTGCAGCGTTCTGAACGCTAAGAACCATTTGATCACATATGAGACTGTCCTTCAAGCAGCTGCAAAAACGGTAAGTTCTATCCAGCTCCTTCAGTGTCATCACATACTGGCCGATAGACCCCACCTGATGACGGTTCCTTTGAAGGAAATGGAAACGTTTAAGTTTCGTTCGCTTGACTAGGAATGTGTTCTCCGAATTTATTAATCATTGTTCCCAGATTATTCTTGCCTTCCTCGTCAGCAAAGGTCAAATTTACTAAGTTATGTCCACCTCCATCTCCAACGCAATGTCGAAGCATCATCAATAACTATTTCTCCGATTTTTCGGACAAATTGCTCAACAAGGCAAACTAATCAAACTTCTGTCTCTACATCCGCCGTGCTTCCGGCAACACTGTAAGAAACTGATAAAGAACTGAACGGATTTATGTGTTAACAAATAGTAGCTTTCAGTGTACCAAGAAATTCTTCAGAATTTATGATTTCGTTAGCCGGATTGTTCTTTTTCTCAACAACCACTCGTTCGCTCTCTGATCGTGAACACAAACACATACACGTGTCTGTCGCTAACCATTTTCACTAGTTATTGAGACCACGTAAATTACTGTTTGAATCATATCTTGCTGTGGAGCCATGGGACCGAAGTCTCTCTCTCCATCTACGACCTTACACACTTCTTGATTCTGCATCTAATTCGCAGAAAATGTTATTAATACGAGTTAAGCAGACGATGCTTTCACACGCATGTTACAATCCAGATACTCAGGTTTTCTCTGGACTCTTTCGTGGGTACAGCTGCGACAGTGTTTAGCATTTGCTATAGACACACATAATGACTGGGTGATACACATGATGAAGTCAAACTAACTTATCTCGCAACACCCGTAGTAGTGGTTATGAGCCATGTACTTGTGTCCACTGAGAAGTTTAGTGCGAACGATCCCTCATCGGGCAAAGAAACTGTACACGGTCGACCGCCTAAAGTCTGTAGAGGAGCTCTTTAAGGGTGTTCTGCTTGCTAATGAATAACTGGTCAAGTGTATTGAAATTCACTGCAAGGAACGAGTGGCTACCTCCCAACCAAAATCAGTGCCAAAGAAGCAAGATTTTATCACCCTTCCTTACACAGGTGATCACAATAATATCGATGTAAGTCAAAAGTTGAAATCGGCCATTGGTCGCACATATCCCGCGGCGGAATTGCGTTTGTTACTTTCCACCCGCAGGATAAGTCTCCACTACTCCGATCGTTTTTTTCTCTCAGAGAACTCTGCCTCTCATGTCATCTACCAGTTCACCTGCAACTGCGGTGACTCATACGTTGGCAGAACGGATCGAAGCTTACGACAGAGAAAGACGGAACACATTCCCAAGTGGCTAGTGCAAAGAATGAATCAACGCGAGTCAGCATACCAACATCCGAACAGAAATCTGGCGTTGTAATCGAAATCCATCCTCGATCCATTTTTCAGAAATCCGACGTCTTTGATCGCGAAACACCTAATCGCAACTGGTCACGTGGTTGAGCCCGTCAATTCGTTCATAGTCCCATTGCACAATCGCAACCATAGGCTGTTGGCGTTCTCCGGGGCATTGCTAATCAAGCGTCACATATCGTCTTTTTGTTGACAAAAGGTGCTGACGCAATCAGTTTGGTTACCGTGACAGTGAGCCTTGATTACACCCATGTGGTGTTCGTTTATTTCATTGGTTTGTCGCCAAGCGTTTAACTTATATAACCGAATGTTTTATGTAATCAACTGATGAGAATAAACGAAATGCATGCATCTCACAAATGTATGTCTTCTTGTCGCCATGGTGTAAGATTGATCGAGCGATGACTCAATCTCTATTGGCATCAGACGTTACTGTTGAATAATGTCCATACTTTACACTGCTTCACCTGCAGTAAGAATTCTACAGACATCCATGTATACTTTCATGCCGATAAAATTCGGATGGACAACTGTCAAATGTTTGAAGATGGATAGTAAATAGGTCTAGCGCTTCTTTGTGCTCATTTATGTCATGGATTCCAACATCGGGATACAAATGAGCATTCGGTTTTCTGATAGTTTGGAACAGCGGTGATGTTGTTCGTAGCTCAGGTTGGGGAGTTAGATATTCAGATGTTTACCTAGCTTGGTATTTAGGGTGTAAAAGTTCCATCACCAAACGAGATGATTTCACCCGCGCCCAAGTGTTTGATTGTGTATGACTGTACGATCAAACGCTTGCAGGCTGATTATGAAACATTTGTGAAGCTCGGCGAACATCCGAATACCCGAAGAAGTCGACTCTTTCGACAGGCTTGAGTCAGCCATTACGGTGTAAGTGCTATGAAGTTGACTGAACGTTTGTTCACTATGACCACTGGATTATAGTTCACGCAGACGTACACCAAGAGGGTCGAACAGTTAGATTTAGACTTTTATTATAATGGTATCGATTACAGTTGTTATAAAAGCAATCCACGTGTTAAGGAGTTATTTCCAGATCAGACATTTTTTTCCTCAAGATGATCCTTACATTATGAATACGCTCGGTAAAGCAGTACTGTACCGTATCGGGAGACGTAAGCTCTATTCTCGTGTGGTTATCATTTAACTTGGATGAAGTGTCACATGTTACTAGTATGTACAGTAACGTCTACAGTAGGCTACTTTGTGTAAAATAATGAAAGTAGGTGGGCTGATGTTCCTGCAGTTGTATTTATCATTGTGTTTGCAGTTATCAAAATACGAACCACTGAATGAGGATTATTTCCAGTTGCAAGGAACCGAACCAGATTTGATGCCAATCACCTGCGCCGGTCCGTACGAACTTAACACGATGGACGTGAGACATGGTGAGAATTGTTGTGCTGCGATTTCTCCAAACGACGCAACGACTACATGGCTAGGAGACTATTTGGAACCACGCACTGGGATTACACAAAATGCTGGTAATTTGCTTTGTAATCTTTTCAGCTGAAGTCTTAAAGAAGATTGAATTAGGTGCGCTTGTTTGGTTGGCAAATGAGCCATCAGCGGTCGATCAAACAATCTACCATTGATTACAGGCAGTGTTGCACGCGGAGGTAAGAAACAAAACTTCAGCCAGAGAACCCTTTAATTCAACAGTTAATTAATTACCAATCGCTTTGCTCATGCAGCTTTTCAATCATACGAACGCTGTTCTTTTCGAAAAGCACAAAATGATAGAATTAAACGGTTATACCCCCAAGCTCTAGTCCAATAACAAGATGAATAGATTGTTACGGATGAGGTTGATAGCCCGTCAGACACAACATAAGTCAACATATCAGCACCTCACTACTCAAACACATATACTCAACCCACAAGAAAGCCACATCCCTTGGGTGATCAAAACAGTGTTATATGTGTGCATATGTCATTTCTGTTATATAACAGGCGGCTTCGTTGTGAGTAGTATACTACTCACACGCGACTTTAGGAACAAAAGGGCAAATCCCAACGCTAGGAAGACGACGGACCAGAAGCGACTATCGGAATAGTGTGTACGCGTTAGGATACAAGTACCAACAGGGCAAATGACAACGTATTGCTACCCAATGTGTGTGAATGCACGTCAGCCGTGCAAATGAGTGTATGTGTTCTTGGTCCCATGTTTAATATGACCCGTACGGGAGTTCATGCAATAAAAGAATCTGCAGGCCACAATTTACGATCACAACACTCCTGATGGTGAGATTTGTTGTAACCGTTGAAGAACATTGTATTTTTTTGTTGGAAAATCTTTTAAACAATAAAAGTTCCTGATTCTACCAAAAAGCTGTCGAAGCCAACTGTTTCGAAACACTAGGACAATCGGAAAATTCCTGCCAGAGTGGTCTACTTGTTACTTTTTTGCAGCTTTCTGTAGATGGCTTCAGTTATGTTCGTGATGTAGTAATTAACCAACAGAAGTGGCATGGTGCAGTGTTCATTTGAATTAGAACTACTAATTGATTATCAATGTAAACCCGAGGAACCAAACTATCATTGGATATTAAAGCAAAAACTTGTAGCCAAGCTTGTAAATATTCGATGGGTGAGTGCGAATTGGATTGTAACTGTGCTTATTGTGATTAAAGGTAAGGTAGCATCCTCGATGCGGTAATCTGAGTGGTTTGACTAGAGTATGAAATACATGTTCTATAAAAGTTGCTAGTTCACCTGTGGCCAGGTGTACCAAGGACATAGAGTACATGTTGTACAATTAAGTACAAATCAGTAACCAAGAAATTTGTAACGATGAAATTAAGGTTAAGAGATTTTGGTCAGTTACGGCCTACAAGCAGGAATTAGATAATGATATGCCTGATAAAGATTTTTCTCATACCCCCTTGTTTAGTAAATCCTAAACCTCCTCAGTACGGCGCAAATCCGTGTTGACTACAATATCCCATTATTAATCATGTGCATTGATCAAATGACAGTGGGCAATTGCATGAAAAGTAGGAGGAAGCAGAATCTTCTATGAAAATGTGTAAACTTGAATCAGCGGCATTTGTTACTGGTTGTTTAAATAGAAGATAACATATTGTAATTGAAAATGCCGAAAAGTACACTTGGTCCCGAATAGTCCGCATGAACATTGGAGTGCGTGTACATCGATAAATCAGAGTTAGTATTACATGATATTTTTAGTTCGAAGCTGTGTAGTTCGTACATTGAATTCATATGCTGCTATCCGTAAAAGAAGAAACTGAACTGTGAGAAAACCGCTGGTAGTATATATGGATATGAAGGTACGTGTATCTGCACATAGGGTTAAACCGTTCAAGTATGAAAGTCGGGAAAGAAACCGAATGGAATATGATGGGGGATACGACGTTGGGGCGGTCTATCGCGTGATTCCATTACACTGTTGACTTAAGTGTGCATGCACATCGAATCAGAGTATTACGGGGGCAGTGGTCACGTTCTGCACGGCTCACATTACCAGAGGCGAGTCAGGCAAAGATAGAGATCATCCGTGCTTTGACAACTGACCTTCAGCCGTTACTGGGCTCAGTCAGCCGCAGAAGACTACTGGGGCATGGACATTGTTGCGAAGATGGTGGTTAATCCTGAACAGACAGAAAGATTGTGCAAACTTGCACCCATCCGGTTGTAGTGTATGTGAGGTAGGTATAGGGTCATAGAAAAGGAACCCGGAAATTCGAAGACCCACAGCACCGAGTAGATACGACAGCAAAACTATCTGCTATAGGACGCACGCCATACAAATTATGATTGTTTTCAGTCGCTTTACATCATGATAACTTTCAGATAGCCTGGCTGAATGAATTTGAGTATTATTGTTTAGATCAACCCTCTCTTTGCATCCTAATACCTAGCTGAAAGTGATCGACTACCGGTTGTCGAATCATCGAACAACATTCAACTCAAGTTGAATTAAGACCTGATGTCTTTGTCGGTGGGAACTGACAACCTTCAACAAACTGTGTCCAGATTAGCAAATATATGTTAGCAAGTTGCATAACTTATAGGAACCACCCTATTAAGTGATATTCAAACAACCACGTTCCGCTCAGTACGGGGTTGATACCCTGAATCTCGTTCTAACCCTCTAGACTTGATGTATGACGTTATTGTTTGTTGAACTGAAAAAACGTGTTACTTTATTTATAGTCCTCATTCTTACTCAGTAATCTGCCTTTCATTCATAGGGACCCATTCACTCGGGTTTTGGTTTGAGTTGATTTACTTAATTCGACAGTCATGCATTCTTGACCTGAGCGACTTGTGTGACTGAATCTAGCCTTGACCTCACCAGCTCCATTGTGAACCTATTGATTTTGTTGAGCGGCTATATTATCGTGAACGCTTGAGGGTTGTTGGGTTTATTTTTTATACGTTCATTTAAAACTATCAGTACTATATAGACCCAACCGTGTGTCTGATTAAAGGGTGAGCCTCCAGTTCACTCTAAAACACAAAGAGACAAGGAGGTTTCCAGCCATGGGTCAACACACTAAACGTATCCGTCTTGCACATTGATGGACAAACGAACAGGTGCAACTAGCTGGCGGCGAGGTTAGATGGCACAGGGCTAACATGGAAAGGGGCACGGTTCTTGCTTCGCTGTACTTTTACGTGCGTAAGCCCACTTGTCGACTCCTACGCGCGCCTTGCCGAATTCCACTCACTCCCACATCTATCGACTGTCATAGGAACATGCTTTGTCTGTCATCTGTTCGTCTGGCTTGACACCATAACTCAAACACTACACAACGGGACAAAAAGTACCAACGCAGTCAACATTAATTCGCTCTAGTAAGGACCGTATTTTCGTTGTATGGTGAGCTAAACTCCTATACACTGCTGAGTCGATCGGGTGGAGCAGTATCATTTTGAAACATCTGGTCATTTTTCAGGGAAAGTATGGATAGTAAAATGTTCCTGCAATAGACCCTTCAAGCCCAAACCATCGATACCGTTAACGACGGAGACCACCTCCTTTTCTCCATGTGACCAGATAGCGTATAATACATGGACTGAAACAACACTACTTTGTATCCTAAGAATGTCTACACCACCGTTGAATCTCACATCTTTGAGCTGTCACGTCTAATTTTCTATTTCATTTTCCTGTGGCGAAATCTTGACTAATCTGCCTGCACGACAAGATATAGTGGATCGCAAATTTTGAGTTTGCATCTGTGAACCTACTGAATCCGATGAAATTGGGCTGAATCAGGTAAACGAATGACTTGATGCATAAACAGTATGTAACCAGGCTCAAGTAAAGAACTGGTACAGAGAAGTGAGCTGCACTAAAACGGCGACTTGCTTAGTTCACTCTGAATGAGTGGGTATTCGGCATGCATATATGTAGAAGTGCAGTGAGTTGCTAGTGCCAGCGGTGTCCTTGCCATACTATATTACAGCCAACTGAACGATACTGTCTACATTTTCCGTGTTCAGCTAACAACTGATTACTGGATAGAAGACGAAATAGTTTCATACGCTGTACTGACTTCTAAATATGGCTCACTCGAAACTAGCAATATGTGTAATAGAATACCATCCAAATGAAGCTTACGTCCAAATGAAACATCGGTACGATTCAACAGATGAGTTCCCACTTGTGTGAACAGAATATTATGCCTGGTATGAAAGCAACGTTTATTTTCATATTTCTTATTGGCATACAGAAGCTTGTATACCAAAACGTGACTGCTTATCCCGGACCCATTACCTCGCTTTGAGTGATCATAAAAGCAATTAGATTGTTGTAACTTTGAAGCCTGATAGAGGGTGTTTACAAAGAACAAATAGGATTACGTTAAAATATAAACGTGACTCTCTCTGACGCATCGAAGTTAAGAGCTGATGATCAGGCTGAAAGTGTGCAGCTTGTGAACAAATAAAATGACAGGAGGCTCTGTACATTAATCTTATATGCATTTATAACTCAAACCTATGGGCATCTCCTTTAGACGAATAACCTAAACTAGACAAGCCTGATAGTCTGGTAAGTTCCACTTTTTTTAAAACTAATTGGTCAGTGACTAATTGATATACAAGACCCGTTCGTTCATTCAAGACGGCCTTCAGTTTGAACAGATGGCACTGCGACCGGGTCGCAGCTTACCTCAGCTTACCTTATCTCAGAAAAAGAAAACGTTACTAAAAGAGCTGAAAACCGATGAGAAGTCTAAGCGAAAGAACTGGGAATGGTGTGAATGCATGCGTGCCATTGATTGAGCCATATTGTCAACTCGGTTTGTGTTTCTAACCGGCGATTTAGGTTATCACGAGGACCCTAGCCAGACGGGTGACACTTACCCACTTTGTTCGACGGAACGGTCAACGCCTCCATATTTCGTGACCACTTTGTTGTTTGATAATCAGGCGGTTTTTCTCAACTGTTGGTGGTCTCACCTCCTAATTCCCGGTGCGATAAACGTTCACCAGATATGCAGAATACGTCAACTAACATCACAGGATTTGCAATGTGATTAATTGACCAGTTGGTCCCATGTAAGCGCTGCTGAACGGCCGCATTACTCACTTGGTATTCCAGCTTGATAGATATTAATCTACGCGGTCAACGATGGCCAAACACCAAAAGTCTGTTCATATTTTCGTATTTTTGACGCCAAAGATAACGCAGACTAACGAAGGCAACGGATACCTTTGTTGCCCTGGCTGATACCTTACCAACACTGTTACCAGCTGACGAGGTAGTGCTATCTAACTATGTAAAACCGCCTACAATTTCGAGAAGATTGCCTGTAATTAGGAACGTGGGATCAGACATGTCCGAGTCTTGAAGCAGCACTTTGCATTCTAAACATAGTTAACATAGACAAGCTCGGTCGTTTACCTTGTTCAGCACGATCTGAATGTCTTCGACAGAGAGGTTAAGCAACAAAATGACATCGGAACGTCCATGCTGACCAACCCAACGCCAGGAATAAACCCAACATCAAGACCATTGAACTCCTCAAGAGCACCTACCTAAATGTCATCCGAAACTAAATAAATCACAAAAGGGGAGATCGGACACCATTAGGCGAACACCACTAGAGGAATGAACGCCCGGGTCAGTTGTTCACAAAGCCGCACACTTCTTGCAGAGTGGACATGAAGTGGCTGAAACAGATTCACGTGTTTCTATGGAAGTTTCTTGAAAAGAAGGCAGTTAGGAGCAACCGAATAGAAAGCAGGCTTTAGGTTTAAAAAGATCACGACCGTCGACTGTCTGTAAGAGTGCCGATGATCTGGCATTCGTTACAGGGTAAAATGTAATAAATATACTCTTTGCCAGATCGGAATCTTGTCCAATCATCTCGTCTCTGAATTTCACTTGGTTTAGTGAGCCCATACATTATGAGACCCAAGAGTAAACGGGACCCAGTAAACACTAGACCGATGCATCTGTGGTTACCACGTAGATCCAGGGCCTTCTTTTTGAAAACAGGAGTTGCTGTCGATAAACACGGTCCATGAGATATTTATTCATATTCCTAAACCTCCTGAGGGAACTTCGTCAGGCCTGGTATCAACCTCACCTCAACATCCTTGAAATGAGAAAACAGATATGCTCCAGGTGCTTTGTTACGCTTTCAAAACTTAGGCTCCACGGCCTTTCTGTTCCCGAGAGGAATTCATTTGAAACGCAATAGCTAACCATTCGGATTCTGTCGTTCATACGGTTCTGCTGAGACAAGCTGAACTGTCTTTCGACATGCTCAGTCCATTCGTATAAAGCTTTCATAATTACCGTTGAGGGACTTTAACGGGGGTACTGAATGTGATAGCACACAAGCAACTGTTCGCTGGGATTCAGTCGAGCAATCGGTCCGTTTCGTAACCCCACCTTGGTCACTAGAATCAGCTTCGGTGTCATCACCGTTCTTAAGACAGAGGTGTTTCGATCGAGTTATATGGAAATGCTAAAGTAGTAGATTCGCGTCTTCGACATACAGCACACATGAAGTTACATACTTGAAATGGTACTTGCTAAAGTAACTTGCTAACCAACTTGTCAGAAAATGCGGATATTGAAAGTGCCTGATAGCTGTCGGCTGTCGTGGCTTTAGAAAACAATTATCACCCAAGGGTACAAGGAAAGGCAGACAAATGGGGAACAAATACAACGAGAAAGAGATCAGATACGAATGATTCCACCATCATGGGAGTAATAACCTCAGATGTTCCTCAGTCAGCTATACCTAGCAAGGGGGTTGGCTTGAGAGACCGCACCCGGAGGCTCTGACTTGGAAGACGACGGGATATATGGCTTTTTTGAGGATACTCTCCGGAACTAATGACTAACGAGTCTGATACAGTTGTCAGTAAAAGACTAACTTGGCCCAAATGTGCAGTGAATAAAATATTGATATCTGATTCTGATCACTCCTATGTGCAATGGATGCGTTCGAAGTTAAAACAAACTTTTAAATGAAGCTGGCAGTTGTTCAACCGTAGTGGATAGTATGCCAACGATCATAGTCTACGGCTGGACAATCGCAACGTCATTTTATTTGAAGGTATCTTTTCCAACACGGTCTACTCTTTTTCGTCCACCTGACGTAGTTGTGCCCGGAAAGACCGATGTCCTAGTCACTAAGATCCTTCGGATCGATGCAATGGACAAACCTGACCACTATGTCAAGACCGTAGAACGGGTCAGGAAGCTCATCGAAAATACTAAAGGTATAATTTATTTCAAGTGTAAAACGTCCAGCTTGGCTTTTCAGTCCATGCTGACCGACGTGCTTTCACATGAAATGTTTATGTGATTTTATCTATACTAACGAAATTGGGAGTCCCGTATTGACAGATATTTCTTGATGTCTGATTTCATTGCAAACAAGATGAAAAATGTTGCCTTCAAAATATTAAGAACAAACTCTTTTTTCCAAGGCTTTATGATTAGTCGGATTGCTTTGACTAGTGAGACATTCCACGGTTTCTGCTCATACATTGGCGGTTTTGTCCTTCATTACTTGTTCATCTCTTTACGACTAACCATATTCACTTGCAGTTGAGAGCTACACTGTTACCGAGTTTTGTAATCACATTGCCTTGATCATACACGTGACCACCTGTCCGCTGTCTATGGTTGTGGGTGAATCTAGAGGCTTCAAATTAGGTGCACTCGACCACTGAAGGAACTAGTCACTGTAGGACACAACCAACCGATTGAGGGTGACATAAGGAGAAATCATCATGGACCAATAGTAGCTGTCCTCATAAAAGAAATTGAGAGGTAGCAGTTATCAACGCAAGCCTGAAACACTACATGTGGTATGTCGACGACCTCTTGATTACAACTGACAATGGTTGTAGGCTCAAGTATTAAATTCCCTGAATTACCGTCATTTCAATTTGCCACTTACAAGTGAATGAACTGAGAACAATCGGTTTCACTTTTTGAACATCCCATTTGCGCGTACGGTTACAGGGGACATCCGATTCTTTGGGTATAGCAAATCATGATGAATGGAATAATGTCCCTGATATTCACGTCGACTACTCATAAATGAGCTTAAGGCAAAATATTTTTCTGCAGAACTGTGTATTTGGGACACAACCGATGAAGAAGAAAGACTTCCGGCATTACTGTACGATCAGATGACCCTGGCGAATTTGTTAAAAAGGCATGTAATAAAGGAAAAATAATAAGATTCAAATATAGTTGCAAAAAATGGACGTATATCTTAACTCGCTTATAAAACGAAACAATTTACTGCGTCAGGCAACCTAGAGAATCAAAGTGGTAATTATGTAGGCCTACAAAATCGCGCAACTACATACACTGAATGGGACTAGCAAATTTTCGTTGGGTCAACACAGAGAAGCATTTCCACGGCTTCTGTTTCTCAGGTAATTTACAATTTTAGCTGTTGTTGCGGATATACGTAAATAAACAGAGCTTGTAGAATCATTCTAACAAGAATAAAGGAGAATATTTCTAAGTGACTAGCAAACGGTCTGCGTCAGTCGAAGACGTAAATCGAGGAACATCAACACAAAATCACATATATTATCAAACTTGTGTTAGAGGCTAACCATTATGTGGATTTAAAATCAGTGTCCACCTTATCTGGACATGATAGAAATTATTGGTTGTTAAACAGAATAGAAGTGCTACTGATTGCTAATCCACAGCTGCGGTTCTGTGTACCAAAACGACTGTCTGTAACTTCGTGATTGTTGTGGTCTCAATTCACACACGTATATGACACATTAATGCTTTTTCACGATGTCCTGCAGTGGTATGCTACACCTTATGCGACTGGCAAGAGTGTGAGAAGTGAATCTATATCGCGGAATACTTGTTCAGTGAGCGGTACAAAATAGTTTACCACATACCCTAACTTAGCAAGGTGTGTCAGATTCGGATTTTATAACTACTTATGACATATAACTAGACTATGAACAGTCTACAGCTAGACGCTCCCTTGGTCACCGGACTGCTCCGTCGAGTGGTTTCGGTATATGACACCAGTCAGGTTGGAAGGGTTCCGTGACAATCCCTCCTATGGACAACACGATCCGAGCATATTCAGTCCGGTAACAATACTTCAAGAGAATGATATCAAAGCGAAGTGAACCACGCATGTGAGCGAAGACCATTTCCTACAAATTCTCGTTGATATAGTGTATAACAGCAAACCAGATAGAACATTATCTTGCAACCCAAAATCTGCGTTTCTTGTACATTCTGTCTGGTCAACCGTCCTCACTATCACATTAGTCAATACGAAGGTAAACCTTATAGAAATAGGGCTAAATCTTTCAACAGACTGCCATTCACGAAACAACCATTAAAGTAGGCGTATGTCAGACCGGTATCTTCTCATAAGCGTTCCTCCAGTGCATTGGACACAAAATCACCCAATGATGTTAACTGACTTGCCAACCGCGACTACACACAGATAAGGACGTTCTTGTCAAAGATAAATTGTTTCTGGGATGATGTGGATGGACAACTAAAGAGAAAAATATTACGACCTACACATCTGGAGTACAGTGTGCGCACATTCAGCATTTCCTCCGAATTTATGGCTTCCAAACTTCTCTTCCCTATTACAAGAAATCACGGCGGAAGTCACTTTTTGGACAAGTGTCTTATCGAGTAGCTGTGAACTACATAAGCATTCTTGGAGAGTGGGCTCAACTCTGGTCATATGCAGTTGGTCAGAAATGCCCCAACTGATTCGATACAGCATCTCATAAAGAGAGTTGAGCACTCCGGACAGCAAACCTTAGTTTGATTAGGGGCATTATCTATTTTAATGTCCCTAACTAATGAATCAGCGAGTGGTCTCGCTTGGCTGTGAGTTAGGTTTCTGCTTACTGATGTGTGATTATAGATTTGACAAATAAGATGCATTTTATTGCCTCTGTTTCACTCCTGACCTTGGCCATAACAAGACTATTTTGGCGACAGTAGCTCTAAAAACATGCCTCTTTCATTCTTGTGTTTACAGGTTAACCTCTATTGCATTCCAAACCGGTTGAACAGTTTTCAGATAAGTAACAGAGCACAGACCTCGCGTAGACGTTCCAAACTTTCGGCACATCAGTTCGTTTGAGTTCAACCGGGTGAAAAATGAAGGTTCGCAGCATTTGTCTCCTCTTTTTTTTTTACGTAGACGCATGCTCCTCCATATTCATATCATACAACCATCATAGCGTGTACAGCAGTTTGAATTAATTACAAACGCCATTACATATCTTACATGATTCTTTTTTAATGTTCGAACGGAGGAAGAAATTCTGGTAAACTACCATGGGACTAAGCGGTACAAATATGCCTATTATGATAAGGAAAATGAAGACATACAGGTGAACATAAACTTTCGATAACTCGCGTCGGTACAATTACATGAGTTAACGGAGTTAGACCGAGATATGGATCTGGCCTATGACGGAGAAGCTGGGTCACTGGTCAATCAATTATCGATGGCTTGATTGGTCAACTACATCACGCAAGTCCATTGGTTTGACCGCGATGCATCGCTTGGACGAACCGCCCTTGTCGATATAATATCGAGTCAAGCAGCCTGATTCCGGTAGCCTCGGCAGTACAAAATGTTCTCATGTTCATCATGATGGGTTGCGTTGTACACAATATACCACTTGGAAGGATTGATCATTGTTCATCTGGTGTCCGTTTTCAGCCAGATGAGCGAGGATAGCACTGTTGACTGATCGTATTTTCCGGTGCTCCAACCACCGTGGATTCGTTTCGAAGACTGTCTTGAATTTCAGCCAATATAGCCTGTTCCACAGGAACGAGTGGGAGTATATCCACATAGATGAGGACTGAACTGTTAGCCTTTGTTATAAAACCTGAAAACTGGGGATGTGACATGTCTTGCTGATTGTTTGATTGAGCCTATTTGTCAACCATTTTGCGGCAGTCACTTTTGAACGGCACTCGAAACAAACACAGGCTTCTTTCTTACGTCCTGCACTTCCGGTTTAGGTGACGCTCTGATCATGTATCAAATGATAAACCGTTCTACGTAGCCGTTATCATGAAATATGTTCTTCATGAATTTGATTTCACTGCCTAGCGTATGCGCTAAACAAACTTTGTATGCTCTACCAGTCAGGTAACACCCGATTACGCTTTTGTTTCAGAGGTACAAAATCGAGTTTGTGTACTGGCTTGTCCAGGTATTCTTACGATGAATAGTGCCGTTTATTCGTTGATGTAAATGAACACCTAGCAAAGATATTTGGTTTTCAATCTTGTGTTCAAGCGCAAACTTAAATGACTGGTGGGCGTGACTGAACTTGTCGATTACTATGCATATAGTAGTATCCGAGATAGTAGTTATAGATATATCGTCTACGAATTAACAGTACTGACGGTGGATTGAACCATGGTATGTTCAAACTTCACCATGAATATATCGACTAGGAGAGGCCCGGGTGGGATCCCATTACTACACCATTTGTCTGTCGATATAGCACACCGTTGAATAGCAATTGTACATGGAGTGTGTATCGGAGCAGAAGCTCTTTCAATTTCAGTATTGGTAATCTAAAATCCAGTCCGGTCTCGGACACGTAGTCAAAGATAAAATTGACAGTTTCTAGCAGTCGTACGTTTGTGAACAATGATACTCATCATCATCATAACAGCCATGAGCCTGACCAAAACGTACTGTGGCTCGAGCCGCCGCTCACCTCAACACTGACGTGGAATATCCTAGAAGAAAACGTTACTAAAAAAGAAGACTAAGCGGAAGAACTACAAATGGTATGAATACAGGTACGCCATTGACTGCGACACATCGCCATCTCGGATAGCGTCTCTAACCAGCGGT
>LUCH01003077.1:0-13815 GCA_013368495.1 Paragonimus heterotremus | reverse complement strand
CTTCCTGGTACGAAAGACAGTAGTGCCGCAACTATAAAAATAGTTCTGCTCTGTGCTTATAAAGTCGTCTACCACTACCTAAGCACTCCTACGCGGTGAGCAGTTCGACATACAATCCTATGAGTGTAACTGCTTTCCGTCTGACTGCTCCCCTTTGACCTGTCTGACAAGGTTTCACCTGGAAGGACCGGAGTCCTAGTCAGCATAGTCCGCCGGATCAAAACAGTACACAAGCCCGACCACCTCGTCAAGGTAGCAGTATAGGTCGGGGAACAATGATACTGCGGTCAGTGAGCATGATTTGTGGGTATTCATGCTAACATCCTAAATGTACTGGACGAATGCAAAACGTATTACTCATAGTGATCGGGACAATCATTCTCCGGAGGGATTCAAGCAGTTTCATTGGCCACTTCGCCGTTAGGTGATGAGGCGAATTCATCATATCAAGTATTGGACGAACCGGTACACCAAGTTTGTGGACTTTTGATAGTCCACAGAGACGAGATACAGTACAACCCTGTGGTCGTGGTTGCTCATAAATACAGAGGTTATCAACTTTAGTAATTTAAGACATTTAATGATCTGATGCCCAGCATACTCTGTTTTTTTCCTTTTCTTAAGCAACTCTACGGAAATTGCTCTGTTCTGCAAGAATACCACTAAGTTTCTCAATGTAACCACTTCCATTCATAAAGGCAATTCCAGCCCCTTTACTTGGTCTGTTGAGTAGAATGTGTGGATTCTGTTGAAATTTCTCCAATGAGTCCATGTGCTCGCTAGTCGGACCTCATCTGTATGTACCTATTTGTTCCTGTGGAGCAGGTTATATTGGTCGGAATTCAAGACAGCTTTCGAAACAAATCCGAGAACATCATCGACGGTGGCTGGGGCACGGGGAAAGACGGACGGTCAACAGTGCTATCCTCACTGTCGTAGCCTACCAGGATACTTAAGACAAGAACACCAGCTGCATCGACTCACATCTGCGGCTAATATTTTCACCTGAAAAATTACAATTCGAAAACACACGTGTTAGCAAAAGATAGCCTAAGATATGCTGATATGGCAGCTAACGTGTGTACTTCGATGATGTTTATCATGCAGCTCACGGTAAGACAATTAAAGTATAGCAGGGTGGTTGCCGTTAACCAAATTAATGTGTAAGACACTTTTGGAGGTCAAAATTCTCCTCGATTGACCCAGCCGCACTCTACCCCGTGAACCCATCTAACTAGACGTCTGTCATTATTATTCACACAAACCGCGTCTAAAAGTACTAATTTCTCCACCCTGTCTCCCTCAGTCATTGAACCTCACTCATCTGCCCACAAACCCATTGTTGTCTGTCACTCTCACCCTCCCCACCCCTGTGAATACGACCTTCCTATGGGCCGTCGTGAAACTGTCGCTGACTAATCGGTCTGCCCGAAGGGCGGCTATTTAGACACGCATTTGACCGATCCGATCGCATTTCGTCGGTTCGTCATTGCCTGTCGGTCGCCTGTGTTTGTGCTTGTCGTGTATTTTGGACCCCTGGCGGCCTATTGCGGCCAACCATTGTACCTTATCCCACGAACGCAAACGATCTGAGGTTTGTTCTTTGTAATTGATTATATTGTTTATGTCAATAGTAACACGGTTTCCAGCGACTTGACTTGATTCTGGTATTTGGCGTCGTTGGTTATACGTGCGTCACTCAACGTTCGTCGGAAGGACGTACATAATGTCATGCGTTGAAATTTCCTGCTTGACGTAATCTCTGAGACGTAGTATGGATTTATTGGAGCCAAACTAAATCAAGGAATGATCGAGGGAAGCAAATGGTTATTTGGATGTTCTGGCCTGTCTGGATGGACAATGAGGCAGAGTAACACCAAGCATTCCATTGTCAACACATACTGGTTAGGTCAACTGCGATCCCTGTAACCGCTCACAAGTGTTGATAAAAGTTTGGCTAAACGGACAAAGATACGTAAAGCCGCATAACACATGACGTGTTTAATGAACGTGACTAGTTCATCTCTCATCAGTTTGCCCCAAGTGACCGGTGTAAACGTCCACAAGTGTCAATTAAATCTATATTATGTAACCTCGTGTGCACCAAGCAGAGGATGGGGCGAACATCTCATTCATAAGTGTACGACATTAGCATGCCTTCTATGTAGGCATACATTCAACGATAACTCACATCAGACCTGTCTCTTTAAGCAGTGGACGCTGCGTGGCCGAGAAGAATGGCGTAAGCGCTAAACGACTAGAAGAAAAAGCCAAATTCGGAATATTGACAGTGATACAACACTTGGGGGCAGTAGTTCGGTAAAATAGATGTAGACTGATTTTAGACAGTACAGAATAACAAGCCAAAATCCATCACAAATAACTAAACAGATATATGAAATTGAGTCAAGCAACACATCGTTGGTGGATTTAACAAAAAATCAATCATGCGAACAGCTGTTTTCAGTAATTCCCATCGAGCCTTCGTAATTGCATAGGGTACACGCGATTTATATACGAAAAATGAGAATAGGTCAAATGAGTCATTAAAAAAACCTTAAACGTGGGGCACATCACAGTATATTAACACTGGCAGGATGAAGCTTTCACGGTTGTCTACACGGTTCAAGCCCACTCCAGAACTGTCAGATCGCGACTGTTATCAACGGCCGAGGTTAATGTCATCATTCTACAATCCGTCTGGGCATAAAAACAGTTTGTGCAAACCCTCCGCCTTCCTTGGCCAACTGTACCAGTCACCTAACACCGACGAATGCATGTCTTATGGCAGACACGAGTAACACCAACACCTCTAACCCCCTTTCAATAGACTGTGATCTGCCTCACGTGTATGATTTTAAGGATTCACTTGAGTTGTTCTCACTTTTCATATACAAGTTGCATGTACCCTATGTAATTGTAAAATCTCGATGAGATTTACCGAAAGTAGCAGTTCGCACAAACTGGCTTCTTTTGAATTCTATGGGAATGTGGAAACGACTAAGAAAAAATGGCTGTTGACCTGGGGAAGTGAACCGATGCCCAAAGAGCATTCAAAGTAACCCGGTGTATGCAACTTAGTAAAAGTGTCATGATGAAAGAACAACAAAATGTTTCAGATAAATGACAATTTTATAACAACTGTAGCAGTATTCAATATTCGGACAGGTCGCTCACCCAGAAGAGAAGGACGACGAAATCATTCCATCAACAAAGTCATTGACAAACACAAGCATACTCAGTGAAGTAGAACATATTCAATGCAGTATAGCACCTTTCAGATGATGACATATCAATCATATTGAAGGCTGTGAGGGAACCACACACAGTTACCTTCGGAAACGAGTAAGCAAATTGTGCTATTCAGTTATTACCCATGGGATCCGCACTAGAAAGACTCAATGAACTAAACAGAACTTGGTTACGATTAACGAAAGTGAATTAACAAAGTTTACCCAAGTCTGTACGGTCACTCGATTGTCAAGGGCTTGGCTTTAACAAAGTGGCGACATTTGACAGACATCTAATCTCTGAGATGCCCAAAAGCAGGATGGGAGAAAATCCTTCTATCCCAACGGAAAGTGACGATTGGTCTTTTACCTAAAGCGTTTCGTCGAAATTAAATCGTTATGTCTTGTGATAAACAAGGGGTCGGGGCACTGACCACTCGGCTTTTAGAATCATTGATGACTGACAGTTTGTTGTGACAGACAAATATGGGAAACGTTTGCACACACAAAGAGAGCGGAACTACAGGATAAAGGTAACGGGACTTTTAGTCGACACTGTTTCCGTATCACAAAACGTGAGCAAAAGATTTACTGCCATCTGTTAATCTTCCGTCGGAAGAAATACTTGCACTCGCCTAGACAACCGAGTCCTAATTCGTGAAGTTTATACACAAACCGTAAGTCCAAACCTCAGTAGCCATGACTAGCTAGCCAAGGGAAAATAAGGTTTCAATTGATCCCTCTCGAATCAACATTGCTCTAACAGGTTAGATAACCGAAGCGAAAGTACATAAAACTAGAAAGAATACGGGTACACTTCGTCAACTGTTCCGATGTGGCACTCTACAGAACATCTGAACAGTACGCTCCAGTGTCTGAATAATCGACAGCATATTTAATGATGTGAGTTAACACGATTTGTCTCAGAACATGATAAAATGCTCCTCAGATGGCATATGCTAATGGAGATTTAGATGTTGACACTTTGCAACGAAGGTAGTTTTCTCGTAAGAACAGAAATGTCTATCAGTATCTATCAGATCGGTGAGACTGCGGTTGTTCATTTAGAACCGAGGATCTTCTATTCCGTACCGGAAACCACTTGCTCCATCCTGGAAGTGAATTATAAGTTTGGATTACTTCACCGGGTGCAATGAGCACTTCGAACGACTGGATCGTCCCAGAGGCGTACAAGATGACAAGCTGTGTCAGCCCATAGTGGACTGTGACCTGTTGATTTGCAAATAGGCCCCAGATCGAAAAACTGAGCACTTGAAACCGTCTTTCTTAACGTCCTCGACTGCAGCTTGCTATGCAACACTTACGAACTAACTCATACTAACGAAATATACTATGTAATACCCTGCTCGACTAGTGGTGGATTTGCCAGGTGGGATTCTCCACCACCGTACCTCTATTAACCCAGTCTGTGTGACTCGTTCACAAACTCAAAAACGCCCTGTATGCCATTCGTGATGAAGATCATGGACAATATAGTGTATAACCTCATGTCTAACTATCAAACAGCACTCAGGTGATAAGCAACGCTTACCCACACGCTATCATGGATATTAGCGACTTCTCCGAGACACGTATTCAGGACCTTAACATAGTATGACCTTTCTAATCACTACCAATTTACAATCCACGCATAAATGGTGCAGGTGTGGAGACACCACAGTCTGTGGATGCAAATTGTTCTGTTGTCAACCACTGAGTTCCCGTGCGTTCAACTGAACTTTTCGACTCTCGATGGAGTTTTCTGTCCAGAAGAGAGAACAAGTCAATCCGCAAAGCCACCTGTGTGAATCGATTGAAGTGAAAGTAAAGCTTGATAGGCACAAATCGCTACTGAACAAAAGGAACCATCGTAATCGGCAGTTCACAAAATCCTATTAAAGCGGTGCAAGTCGCAAACAAAAAAACGGTTACAGGGTTACTGCCCAGCTCATACTTACGACAGGGCATCCTGAAAGATTCTACATCCCTGTCGTGGTGGAAAACTTGAAACACTTGTATAGTGCTGTTATGTAGAAGTAGCCAAATGTCATAAGTCAGTTTGCTCGTTGTGCCTACGTCTTCCCCGTTCATTACAAGAAAACAGTTCAGTGATACTTTCGACTAGGGTTAACCTTATAGTGTGACATGAGAAAACAATCACCAGGTTAGAGAGGCAGCCGGAAACACGCAAGTATGCTTAGGCGAATACGTGAGCAGACAGCGAACTGTTCAAGTATGGCTTGTGAGGTGCAAGTAGGGAGATGTTCCCCCAGAGTGAGAGGCTACAATGAGTAGCTTAGGATAAACGGCGCATGGTATTCCCAAAAGAAGTCACTGACTTAGTGAAAAAGCTTGGTGTTTTACTCGAAACTGTATGAAGTCACTCAAGCTCAAAAGGGAATAGTGTCCAAAATGTACGGCGCAAACTAGTGGAGGTTTGAGTAAAGACATTCAATGAGAGTACGTCTCATTATAACTGTGAAATAAGAATGAGTCGCTTCAACCAGGTGCTATTATTTATGACGGAAAATGGGATTTAATGCAAAAACATACCTGTAAAAATGGTTCGACAAAATTGAAGTGTTGTTGATTAGTAGCCGAAACATAGCTGAGAAAGTCTACTGATTTTACGAGTTCAACTACGTGAAGAGTCGTAACCATGGAGTCATTAGTTAGAGTTAACAAGGCACTTAATGTATGCTATTGAGGTGGTTGGGAAGCCCGAAGAGTACCCAGAAACGTACCCAGAAACAAGGCTGACTTGAGAGAATGCAGTCGGGGTTCAAATACCAGTCATGACGAGTTCTGCCAAAAACAAAACCCGAGTGTAATGTCTCCTTTCACAAAGAACCAACCAAAAGACCATAGAAATACAAAAGTTGGGAACAAGGTTTGGCATAAATATGCCAAAAGCCTTCACTTCTCATCGGTCAAAATGCACGTCCTCTAACGATACCCGAATATCATGAGCATCACTCAAAGTCTATTTGGGTGGTATGCTGACGGATAGATCCACTATAGCTTTCTACGACCTGGTGCAACAATTCCAACGAGGCCGTATTGTAAGGAATTTTGAAATAGTTCATCAGACATTTCTGAAGCAGTCACCACTGCCGGTCAATAGCAGAGGTTCGGACTTTTGCATGATAAAGCCAGAGCGCACATTACAAATACAGTCGATCAAAAAGCGCACTAGCGGAGTACATCACATTAGCAAATTCTATAGTTAATGCTGCTTTCCAGATTATTTCCATAAGTAATTGCGCGTGTGGGAACAAGATGATCTCAAAAAAAAACTTACAAGTGGAAATAAATACTTCGGGCAGACGACATAGAAGTTCGCTTATCATATGGTCGAAAGTGTGTTGAGCATATTCTCCATATTGTATACAAAAATTAAGAATTTCAGCCGCGTTGCACGGTTTCCAACTTGACTTCTTAAAAGTACCGGAAACATGGAGGTGACATAATTCCCCTGACTGCTTGCAAGGTGTAGGTTGTATATCTCAGTTAGAACACAAAGGCTTTATTAATTAAATTCCACTTTAATTCTATAGACATAAAACAATTAGGCGCCCTTAACAATAACTGTATTATGGTCGGTGACGACGGACAGCAGAAAGTCAAGTGAACGAAGCAATTAGCGATGCACTGCCATACTGCAAAGCGTTTTCAACTAGAGACGTCGATAAGCCCTCTAATTTAGTAGGAGGCATTCATCAACTCTGCACAGTTAGGCGGCCAAAGCTTTCACAGCAAGTGATCAAGTCATTGTCTGGCTGCCTTGAAGTTTTCTCCAACCACTGAGAGTAACACAGATCTGCGCCAAAGATGCGCCGTCAGCACACGGAGCAGATGACATATCCGGGGAAAAAATACATTTTCACTGTCTCGCTTATCAGTTTTGAACTAACATAGTTCTCAAACAAGCTCTAGAGGACTATTGCGTTATTCACACAATCAGCCCATTTATTATAGGCTAACTAGTGGAGGCAACGGTGAACGAGTAGTGAGAATCCAGATGCATTTTCCGCGCGAACAGGCCAGAGTTATGAACCACAAAGTAAAAATTAACGCATACACACATTGTAAAGCTTGCCCTTAATCAACAACCGGACGCCCCCACGACGCCACAAATGGCGAAGACCAGCGAATACGCCAGGCACTTTCGTTGTTCTTACTGACTCCCCAGGTAAATGTGGCGATCGACAATCTCGGGCGATCTGTATGCAACAAAAAAGACAGGGTGAGTGCCAACCCAATATTGCAACAGCACGTCAGACTTTAAAGATACACTGCTCAGCCGGTTCAGCATGATGTGCACGCTGTTTGAAGAACAACTTGACAGAACAATACTGTCCCTATACTCAATGCTAGAGAGCAAGCCTGACAGAGGCATCACTCCCAATGCTCCCTTCAGAATATCGTTCATAATTTAGTTATAGAGAATGAAGAAACTAAAGCGCACTTATCAGATACACAAGATGACTGTCTATAAATATGGTAGTTTGCAGTGAACACACGACTTCGGCAATTCAGCATACCTCACCAAGAGTCATGTACAACAGGGACAACCTTAAGAGACCCATTAGGCAACCGAAACAAAAACAGTATTCCAAACCAAAAACATGACGGCCGTTGAGGAAAAGGGGAGTGTCGATACTCCAGCGTCGGTCGCAAGATGAAGATATGAACGATATATCAGGTGGGAAACCTGTTCATCCTTCGTGTCATCATCATAATCATTATCATAACAGCCATGAGCCTGACCAAAACGTACTGTGGCTCGAGCCGCCGCTCACCTCAACACTGACGTGGAATATCCTAGAAGAAAACGTTACTAAAAAAGAAGACTAAGCGGAAGAACTACAAATGGTATGAATACAGGTACGCCGTTGACTGCGACACATCGCCATCTCGGATAGCGTCTCTAACCAGCGGTTTGAGTGATCACGAGGACCCCATCCAAGCAGGCGACACCTACCCACTTTGCTCAATGGAGCAGTCAAGGTCTTCATATTTCGTGACCACGTTGTTGGTTGACCACCACGCGGTTTTACCCAATTGTTGGTGGTCTCAGTATATAATGCCCGGTACGGTAAACGCTCGGCTGGCATACGGAGAATATGACCCAACCATCTCAAGCTGTGCAACGTAATTCGTTGACCAATTGATCGCGCATCCCGAGTGTTCCGGAATACGCGCCGGCGAACTTCCGCATTGCTCACGCAATCAGTCCACTTAATACGGGCCAATTGGCGGAGACAACGATGGTCAAACACAGCAAGTCTGTTAATATCTTCTTTGTGAACAGGCCACGTTTCCGAACCATAAAGCAAAATGGAACGCACACAAGCATTATATATCCTTCCTTTCAGCGACAACCGGACGTCTTTTCGACACCACAGATGACGCAAACTGGCAAAGGCAACCCGTGCCTTTGCTATCCTCGATGATATCTCATCGGCAATATTACAGGCTGACGAGATAGTGCTACCTAAGTATGTGAAACTGTTCACAGTCTCAAGCGAATTACCTGCAATGAAGAAAGTAGGAGTGGAAATGTCCCAATCTTGAAGCAACACTTTGCACTTTGAAGGTGCGAAGCGCATTCCACACAAACCAGCTCGGTTGCTCAACCTGTCCAGCATGGTCTGCATGTCTTCGGCAGAGGGGCTAAGTAAGACAATATCGTCCGCATATTCCAGATCGGTCAATCTAGCGCCAGGAAGAAGCTCAACTCCAAGCCTACTGTAATCTCGAAGTGCACCCTCCAGAATGTCGTCCATGACAAAATTGAACAGGAAGGGGGAAATCGGACACCCCTGACGAACACCACTAGAAGTGATGAACACCCGAGACAGTTGTTCATAAACTCTCACCCTGCTTGCAGAGTGAGCATACAGTGATTTCAATAGATTCACGTATTTCTCTGGTACTCCCTTGCGAAGGAGACAGCTCCAGAGAACGTTACGAGCAACTGAGTCGAAAGCAGCCTTCAGGTCCAAAAAGGCCACGACTGTCGGTTGTCTGTAACAGTGCCGATGTTCCAAGATCCGTCTCAAGGTGAAAATATGATCAATGCACTCTCGACCGGATCGAAATCCTGCCTGTTCTTCACGTATCTGGCTTTCTCTGGGCTTAGTGAGCCGACGTCTATCTTTCGTGTATTTTGTTCTGTCAGGATAGAACCTCCAAGATAAGCACATTAACTGACAGAAACAACAAAAACCCGACGACTGACCAAAACGCGAAAAGTGGGCTGATGAGTCACGTGTTTGTTTCAGGAATAGAGACGACGAGATACACATGTGAAGATTCATGGACGAGTAATCAAGTAACGTGAATACTCCAACAACACATGGGCTGCAGTCCGATCAACCGTTGAGAACAAGTTAGCCAATTTTGATTATCTCGTTAATGATTCCAGCCGTAAGAAAAGTTACTTCAGATGCTGCCCGGATATTTCAAGAAGGCAATGTCCTGGTCCACTGATGAAGGCTTGTACGACGGCTCCACAGGTCTCAAGATGCCAACGGCTTAGCAGTCAGCCTAATCGTCTGATCATAATTCTATAAAGCACTGTAGGGTTCCTTATGTAAAAACGATTCTATAAAATATAGACGGTTTCACATTTGAGACGGATACTTCGATGACAGTGGACAAGTTAGGAGCAGGTCACGGAGGCTATCAACGGCAAGCAGAGTCCACGAAGCTACCTTTACTAGCCAATAACGTGAGTAATTTAATGTAATATGTTTTGGACATAGTACAAGTGACGTATATGTAGGATGGTAACTAATGCGGTATTTCTACTTGGAATTGAATAACCTAACAGTAGCCCGTAACACATGCGAATGTTACGGACTTGCGGGCAGAGTTAACGATGCCGATTTACTACGCATCACGTGAACTAGTTTCAATGCGGAGAAAATTTATGAATTCACGCTATGCAAAACAAAGAAGATTTGCGTGATGTGCCATTGAATCGAAAGAAAAATGTGTGGCGGAGATTTTAAAATAAACATGTTTTAACATGGAAAACCCCACACTGGGAGCCAACGGCAAAACATGATTGTGGTATATAAACTAAAACAATTCATTCTGTTACTACAGCTGATTATACAGTAAACTGCTCAACTAGTCCGGCTTGTACTAAGCTTAACTGAAGCACCATACTGTTAACGATTTCGATCCTATAGGGCAAATATGTTTAACACGAAAGTACCACATGAAGGGGCAAACGTGCCAAACCAAGCAAAACTGTGATACAAGCTTGAAGAGACCAATCGGATCCTCGTTGCACTGTGTAGTAAGATTCACAATCGGGGACATCGTGACCGTCTGTATCGTTAGTTGTAAACATTATCGAACGCGGCAACACACTGAAGTAACTTACGTATAAACAAGCAGAAAATTAAATTTATCTGCCTCATAGAGATTGAACACCAACCACAATTGATCGCAGCTGTCGCATTCCCATAGACTTTCCAGTCGGCCCCTGTCGAAAAGAAGCACTAGACTCGTGTTTCGCTCTCATTAGAGCTCGGTAGTAGTGCATATCCTCGCCACTGCCCGGACTTGAACCACAGACACGCCGTTCATGAGACAACCGTGTTTACTACTACGCCATTGACCTCATATTAGGCACGACCGAATTATCATATGTGAACACTCAACCACTTTCGCTTGTGAGTAATGATCAGGTTGCCCGATCGCCTAGAGAGGAGACACAGTTGACTGTCTGTTAACTCTAATCGATGATCCCTCGACTAGGACCTCTCTCCAAGTTGAAATCACAGAAATCATTGACTTGTTGGGCGGTATTTGATTACTGCCTCAGTAAATTTAGCTTGTCGAACCATCTTAAGCACCGATGACGAGCAGTAGTTCTACCCATAGTATAATCTGGTCAAGCCCACAGATAAACATGTGCATGTGACAGTGAAATCATGAGACTGTTTTTTGACCTAGAAAAAGTAAGCTATCAAGTTCCACGGTCAGCCGAGAAAAGCACGCTTCAACGCTGCCGACAACGCGAGTTGACTGTATCTGCAACGCAATGTGAACATAAGGCACACGAAAGTGCAACGTCCAATTAGTTCTCGTTACATTCCATCGATCTCTTGCAGTGTGGCCATCCCAGACTCCCGTGATTCTCATAACACCAAGCGATAAATGCACGAACGGACATGGATGATCGTCAGTGATTTTGTACGTTAGAAACTACCACCATATCTGCTTAGCAAATATATGGCACCGGTAATACACATTCTATTATGGTCGTCTGACAAGTAGCCGCTCTACCACAGACCTGAGAATGACTATTCATAGAGAGTTTTAGTGAACATAATTACTAGAAATTTATCACTGCCCAAAGGAACGAAATCCTTGAATGAAAACATTAATGTTCGAGCATTATCAACTCATAAATACACTGCGTATAGCACACAAATGAGAGCATGCAGATGGCGAAACAAGAAACCTGAAAGACAGACCGAGATGAACACGGTGCGCTATGCAAACACGTATTGATTAAAAAAGAAACAGTGCACTTATACCACAAGATAGTTAAATCAGTATGGTGTACTACACATACTCAAGCGCATCACAGTTTTCGGCAACCAATATGGGCTTCAGCAACGAAATACTACACTCCGAAGGTGGCATTCGCATTTGAAGCGTTTACAGAACCGGGCGGATTTGAAGCCAAACCGCTAGTGTTCTCCGGACGTTTGGTGAGATTCGACCAGAAATCGGTGAACATTTGCCGTGCAACTTTTGTATGTAGACCAGACAGGAGAGTTGTCGCTGCATTCTGATTGGAACCGGACAAACGACATCGGATAAATCCATACACGTTAGCTGCGGACATACTTAAAGCAATCGCACAGACAAGCGCCCACCTCAAATGGAGGGAGAAGATGGAGGCCAGCAAGAATACACCCCAAACAAGAGGTGCAGAAACAAGACCGATCCAAAACAGTCGGGCAGCTTGAGTCTGTGCAGCACGCAACGACAGTTCGCGTCGACTGAGGGTTACATCGTCCGATGGCTCCGGAAGCGCCGGGCGAGAGTCGAAACGCCAACATGTCCGACCCTCATCGTCTGTGTAGCTAGACCAGCGCAGTCCGACCAAAATACGCCCAGAGATATTTTTCACAAACCAGAAATCCAGCGACAAACTGATGAGTACCAGAACAAATGGTACGACGAATGAAGAAGTAAACCAAGTACAGAAAAAATAGATGACAATGGCCATAGTACGAAAGAAAAAATGTCCAGCAAGCGCCATTCTTCGAGTCCGCGGATTAAACTGACCCCCTGTGGTGACATCATCCGGTTCCAAGTCATCCGTTAGTGCGAGAACTACTTCATCTCTGGAGTTCATTCCCTCTATTCAGCCAATATCGCTACAAAGAAACAAACGTCCAACTACATTAAAACCCGCAGAAGGCTGGTAATGTCGAAGTTAGTAAAAAGTTAACGGGCCATATGGATAAACATTAGAGTAGATCGAATAAAAAAACATATACAAGGGGTGTCGGTGAACACCAGAAATTTCCAAGAGTACGATAAAGAATACCGACAGCATAAGAGGGTAAAGAATCATTACCTCTTCAAGATATATACAAACATCAATAAGCTGACTTTTAATGTGGTGCTCAGACGGGGAAACTGCAATGGTTCTGATGTCTGTACCGGCTGAGGTCATGGTTCCTTTAAGCAGTGTAGCCTAAAGTTGCCGAGAGTAACTGTGCCTCGGCTAGCTGCTTCTCCTGAACCCTTTTGTGAAGCAGAGTGTGAAGAAACACCAAGAGCAATCAAATTGGAGACAGCCTTCAAGTTTAAGAATACATTACGACTGTTGATTGTCAATAAGTGTCGATGACCTGTTATAGCCTAATCATACAGAACATAAAAGCGAATAATTAATACGAACGGTGAATGAAAGAGGTGAATTGAAACCTTTTCCAAATGACCCCAAAATCCGAAATACATTAACCAAACGAAAACACGGACAAGGCGCATATCAGATGGGTAATGTACTTAGCTGCCAGACAGTGTAAGTTTAACTTACATACATTTGCAGAATTTAATGACCTTACGGTCCCGTGGACGCGTGAAGATATATTTGAATCTCACGCTGAATAACATCCCAGCAACGGCTTGAGATATCTGAGTTCTGACTGCTGAACCAACTTTCTGGGGGTTAGATTTATCCAAGCCCTAGTATGCTCAGTCATCGTAAAGTTTTCAGTATATCTCGATTAGACCGGAATCCTGCCTGCCATTCTTTAGGTGTGATGGACCGAAGCAAAATTAAACTACTCAATGATTCAGATGCAATAAGGAAAAGACAGAAGCCTACGCGGTCATTATGTATACCGCGGGGCATCTTCCTGATAACAGGGATAACCACTGATAAGCTTTAAGCAGGAATAACCTCATCGGTAAACCGAGCTGTAGGAACGTGTTGACACTTGTGACATCATCATCATAACAGCCATGAGCCTGACCAAAACGTACTGTGGCTCGAGCCGCCGCTCACCTCAACACTGACGTGGAATATCCTAGAAGAAAA
>LUCH01003076.1:45191-71035 GCA_013368495.1 Paragonimus heterotremus | reverse complement strand
GCAACAAAAATGAAGCTGTTCTAGGAGGTCGCTACAGTAGTAAGACATAAACCGAACCCTAGGTGGCGTTCTCTCGTAGCCGCACACTAACGCTTTGAGATGCTTTCGACTTCAGCAATAAAGCCAAAAACACTTTCAGGAAGATATATGCGATATCTTGTGCACTCATGTTTTCATTTCAGGTGTCACTACTTTTGGGCCCATTGCGCACTAGATATTGGAGGTCTCAGCAAGCCATTTTTCTTAGTACACAACAACATTTGTCTCGGTTTACTCACAGTCCGGAATTGAGCCTAAACATATCTCTTCTAATGCCGTTATCAGGTGAACGGAAAGAAGTGCGCTTATACGACTGTACAAACAGACGCTACTCAAGAAACATGCAGTGTGTTTTGGCATCACATACATTTTTACGGATACCATCTCATTGATTGTTAGGATAACTCAGCTACGATTTTCTTCCGACTCCAGATGACATGGTAGTTTCATAAAGAATCCTCGATCTACTGGTGCAACGTCCATGAGTGAATGGTGGAAAGGCTAGTTGTTCATTCATCGGGAACGATCAAGATATATGGTTTACTAAAACAGATTTCTGGGAATGCGACAGCTGCGATCAATTGTGGGTGATGTTCAATTTAAAACAGATTTGTTAAACGGGATACAAGTTAGTGTTGTCAAACTAAAACCAATAGCCTCAGCACTCTGCTTCTGTTGCATTGACAAAAGCTAGCAGGGTGACAATCAGTGAGGTTGTTTCTGTTGGTTATAAATGTAATCGATTTATCAGTCTGGCTCCAGTGAGGCAATGATTTCGGTCAGTACTATTGCTTACGACTCCTTGGTCACTGGGGTGTTTGTGGACGGAGTATCTCTGGGTTACCTTTCACTGCATATTACTGGTACTAGAGACAATTCCCTCATTCGTAGTAACACAATCGAGAAAACCATGCCAAAGTTGATAGACAAATTCGAAATCGGGGGTTTATCTAACGAATGACCGTGCTTTTACTTGATACTTAGAGATTATAGTACGACTGAACTCGCGTGACGATCAGCTATGTAAGGAGGAAGGACCACAACAAAGCCAAAGCCTTTATCAGCAGCACATCAATCGTTCAACGTGACATGCATCTAAACGACATGACAACGCATTTATATAAAATGTCTTGCTTCATCTGCTGTATTCAGCTTAATATGGCAGTAATATGAGCGGTCTGACCGATGTGTGCCAAGCACACTGTTGAGATCACTTGTTGCCTAGTTATGCCTTCTAAGAAGATGGGTCTTAACTGCCGAGTATCTTGACCTCATGACATGAATGTGGGTCAGTCGGTCCTTTGTCGACAGTGAACTCCAAATCCTGTGTCGTATCCTTGAACCAGAACCTCAAAGAATTACTGAATGACTGACCTGTATTGATGCATTCGGTTATTGAGCTTTCGCATTACCGACTAGTTATCTCGCAACTAAATTTTCTCATTGCGTAACTGCTAGTTAACACAACAGTCGATAGAGCAGCAAGCCAGTGATGCTTTAGCCACGTCCGAGTACTACTTATGTCTTAGCAAAGTAGCAGTCATTAGTAGCCAGAAAACTTACGAAACACGTGAAGGACTTTAAACTGCAATATGTAATTAGTTATCACACAAAAGTTCTCTTCACCACTCATGATAAGGACACTGCTGTGTGCAAAATTAACATTAAAACTTCTTATTTTCACGTGACTTTTAGTGGTTACCTGTCATTCTTCAGATAATCATTTTCCCTATCGGCTAGCTCTATACGTCATCGTTTTGACTGATCGCACAGTATGAACCAATTAGTGTGCACAAATGAATCAGAAGAGGAGAATGTACTCCGTATCAGCTGGCTCTGATAAGGGTGCTATTTTCATTGTGTCCATTAGGCTCCCTCATTCAGCTTCGTTGGTCTCTCCGGGCATGATCGGTGGTAGATATCTGGTCGGTACTGATAAACATCACTGATGTTAAGTTTTCTTGTGGATCCCATCACTGACAGTGTAGATCAGAAAGAGTGACTCATTTCCTTTGGCTAACCTTCGGCTGAATTACTGTCACCTCGCATTGCACAAATACGAATGGCACGGTTGATTCGTCTATGTTTGAGTCGTCAAATGTTTAGTCGGTGACCAACACGATGAAAGTCCTTTGGGCTAAGTGAGCTTGTAACCAGCTGAATAAACACCAATAGCCATGTAGGTGAATGGTACTCAAAATAGCGTGTAAAAAACAATAACAGCCTGCTTTGTTCACTGTAGGTAGGTGGCTGTTCAGCAGCGTAAGTGTAAACATGAAAGTTGAAAGTTTTAGTCTTGTTTTTTTCGAGCAAGGATCAGATCAAAAACAGATGCCATCCGCCCCTGCCGGCATTTTTTTCAGTGGCTTATTTAGACACATCGTGTTTATGCATAAGAATGTAGATTGAGGTCACACTCATTTGTCTGAACCGATACGTTGAGGGGTCAAAGAGAAAAAATCGAAATGTGTCGCGGACTGATCAGGTACCCACGGACGGCTGCAGACAAAGTTTGCTCTTTTTTTTTCTGCTGTAGAAAGTCATCAGACCGATACTGTCAAACGTACTAAAGATAACAGAACGGTAGTATTTGTTCAAACACCCCAAAATAGTTGTCAGAAGACACAGATTACTTAAATCTGATCAGTCGGTTAATTATACGTCAAACAGTGCGAAAGCTCGGTACATGAACCTATATTGCGTGACTGATTACAACACTGCAGTGGAATTGTCGAACGCTCATAATCACGTTAATCACACCAAACTCGGTATATATCGGAGAGTTTCTAGCTAACCTTACCTGGATGGGACAGTTACAACTGAAAGGCTACAGAATAGCCAGCTGGAATAATTAACGCAAATTTCCTAGTGAAGCTTAATTGGTGGTTAACTTCATTAGACCAAACTTCGTTTGGCTCAGAGTTTTGAGACACAAGCTAATGCAATCTCTTAAGCGGTAAAACCGAGAGAATAAGTGTGTGTTTTGATAAACACGGCAAGCTTGTTTTCATTTGTCGCCCTCGTTCGTTTGTTTATCGCAAGCGTTTACAGTTAACATCTATGTTTAAAGTATACTGTCATTGTTCCCATTTTTGTGAGTGTTAACAAGCTACATCAGATGGCTTTGCCAACGCAAAAAAGTTCAATAAAATTAAACACTAGACACTGAGGTCTGTGCCTCACACAAGCATTCGAACAAAGCTGGATCGCACACGGAACTGGTTTCCAGGAATCACCAGGAACAGCAAGTTCAACCAAATGGATAGCTCAAAACAATTGGCTACAACCTCAATGTTAAGTTTTCGAAACTCTTGAGAATGTCTTCAAAATAATCAACGCGGTTATTTGGAAATCTTGGTTCTGTTCCAAGTGGTGGATTCAACAAGTTAAGCCAGATGGACATAAACTAGTTGGCAGAACGATCTCAGCAGTTTGTTATCAGGTGATAATTGTTGACGTATAACGATCACTTAAAATAGATTATCTGTGTCTATATTTTCCAGCAGTATGCCTAAAATTAGATTCTGTAGAACGAGTGCATGAGGATGTGGCTCACGACAAAACACTTCATAGCTCTCAAGTGGAAACCACAGAGCTGGCTGACTCACCGCTGTTCATAACCCAGGAAGAGATCTGATCTAACCACCGATCGACTAAATGATCCAGCTGCTAGATGGGTGATAATGAGAAGACATGCTTCGAGCAATTACCAATGTTGCGTTTGTTAACCCACAATATGGTAGAAACTGGGTCAGCGTGCCTTTGGTTTACTCTTAAGCTGGTGATCATGACCTTTCCTCAGTTTTTATTATTGGTTTGGTATCCTTTCTGTCTTAGTGAGCAAGTTGAACAGTTGGACGAAATCGCGAATGGCTCCACGGGTTCTCTGTTAGTGCTAGTTTAATAGATAAGCATGCACAACACGAGCAGCATACAAAATTTAGTGGTACCCCTGATGTAAGCACTTGTGTAATCCGTCGCCCTAACAACCCTTTTCGACCTACATTTACTTGCAACTGTATTGATCGAAGAAATAAGAGAAGTGAGGGGGACGAAACGCAGAATGTCGAATTATTGACGTTGAAATTACAAGATATCATTGCCGTTAAACAGTGATTGCACATATGACGCAGAGTTTTACATTGTGTTTTAGAAAATGTTCTTATACACTTAATTGTTTTGGTAGATGGATATAGTTGATAATGCGTGTTACGTACGGATGAGTGTGGTTGAGTCATGGAAACTTGTGCCAAGTATCGAGCACGACTGGGCGAGTTTGAGGTTGACCATCAAGTCTTCCGTCAGGCAGCATGAATTATTGGTTCAAGGCCTAAGTCAAGAAGAGCTCAATTTTCTTTAGAAATCACAGTAGGAAAGCAGCTCGAAAGGGAAACAACATCGGGTTTTCAGCTTCAACACTGCAAAGCGTTTTCTGTCCTGTGGTATACTGGCAACCTACTGGAAGGCTTGACTAGAAACGTCTCGGTTGGTAGGTTCAACTCTGCGATTGTTTGATTAGCACACTGGCGTTAGTACTATTGAGCTGTCGACATTTAAGTCTGTTCAGTGAGAGTATAGACACAAAAATATGACAGAGTATGACACTAAATTTGGTGGATGACGAAACACACTACGTGTTATCATTTACGTGCGATCTTGTTGATGAACTTACATGATATCCAATTTGAAATGGTCCTAAAAAATATTCCGATTTTGTAAAAAGTGGAAATCACAGTTTTGGTCATCTTATATTAACGGTACTTGGTCCAAGTAAATGATAACACAATCGTAAATTTACTCAGCCGCAATAATTACGTTAAGAATTGCGTGGCGAATATCTGTTTATGCAGTTAAGAAACCCTACAGGAACTAATCAGGACGAATAGCACTCACTAAAGTGCCATCATTAAAAGTGTTTTCTTCAGTTTTTCACAAGTTACCTTAATCGACCGTTCCAGTTTGCTACAGTATGTAAGAGCTGAAGCTGTTTACCACGTTTCATTGTGCCCATAATAAAAACCGGTGAGAAAGTTCCAGTTTGAAATGTCTGTTCCTAGCACACAAAGGTTTCGAAAGTTGTGATAACAGTCTTGAACAATAAACGGCTTTATGAACACCCTTGGAAAAGTTTATATTAGACTAGCATGATAGAGAACGCCATTCATACAAGCCACTTTGAAAACAATAAACAAATGTTCCATGTATACACGCAACGCATAACCGGCTGATCTTGGATCATTCGACCAATCGTTGATATGTGCATGTATGCAAACACATATGTATTTAAATAGACACGTACTTGTGGACAGCGAAAGTCGCGTTTAAGGATAATGACTGAGTTCAGTGGGGCTTTAGTGACGGAAGAACCTCTTGACCCCATGCAATGCAGTTCACATAGTAGTCTGTCGTCTGATACCCATGGAACCTCGACTAATTTGACACACACTTCTATGAAACGGCGTGCAGAGCTCTTCAAATTGATCACACGGGCTAAAGTGCAAAAGGCATGGAGGCTCATCCGAACACGCAAGTCATGGGAGAAAGATATGCACAAACAGAAGTAAGTTTTTCAATTGGATCACAAATACAGAACCCCGTAGTCAAAAATTTATCATGCTACTGAGTAGAAATACAGTTAAAATGAGCAATAATTGTGTTAGTGAATGCTAATATCAGTTATCCGAGATAACCCAATTATGACAGTGTTTCTCCCCCAGATTATTCAGTGGTTACCACGTACACATTGCGGTAATTGAGTAACGGAGTTCTGTCGTGAAATTTGGAGGTCTTAAAAATGTGACTGTGGAGCTCAGCTGAGAAAGTCACATAAAACATAGAAGTTTGTTCTTCAAATCCATCTGAAGCCGGGAATTTTCAAAAACCCGTAGCCTCATACTCAATAGAATTCAAGTGCACTCTACAGGAAGTGAATTTGGTATTCCTGTTGTTAGCTTGGGTTTTTAATATAAATGGAAACAAACGCCGAATGACCTACATTATTGATCCTAATGTCCGAAAACTCTCAGGTAGAAATTAGTTTTGGGACAGTCAGAAATTTGGCTAAATTTGTCAATAGGAAGTATAGGACACGGTTTTCTACCGACTACAGCCGGGAGCCTAATATTGTAAGGACGCGTCTGGAACTTTACTGAGAATTGTCAGTGAGCAGTGAAGTTGATCACTGACGTTAATAGTAAATTTATAAGTTTTTCGTCTTGTAATAAGCAGTTAGATGAAACTTAACGGCTAAACGCCTGGTGCTAAGAAATCTCTAGCTTTTCGAGTCGATAAGAGTGATAACAAGTGAGCCAGTACAGTGCTAGTAGTTTGCTATACGGTTTTGTTGTATTGTCAGCAGGTCGATGTCTTGAAATGTGGATTATATGTGAATATGCATCAGGTACTGAAGCCACGAAAACTTCAGGACTACGAAATTACTTTCAAAGGTGACACCTGATCGGGTACGCCACCGCGATACATTATTTAAGGGGGTGGAAACACCAGCTGCAAGGTGTCAGAATTGCATCATGTTATGCGCCAAAGAGAAATGGATAATAAAGGTCAATAATGGACTTGGAAATTTCTACAATGTGCCAAAGCTAAGCGTACAAGCTGGGATTTTTCAGATGATAGGTAGGAATCGTTTCGCCAAATGTGTCTAAATTTTAATTGCTGTTTTTATTATAAATGCCGGGGGGACTTTCACTCCAGCCGCTTTTAGTCATAACACTATATCGCTCTCTGGTATGAAACCGAATGAAGACATCAAAAACCAGCTATGTGCAAGTACGTGCAACTGTGAATTTATGATATATTCAGAAGGGAAGCTAGTCAGATATCAAAAACCTCGCTAGCAGGTAACGTACGCTTTACCAGTGAGTAGGAGACCCACGAAGAAATGATTTGTGAATAAACCAAGACCGGTACAAAGAAAGACTTATTACATAAAGTAGGTTGTCGTTTGATAGTAATAAACTTCAATGTAGAGCGTGGTATCATGAACGGCAAATAGGGAGTTATGAACGATACTTCAGATGAGCTGGGCAACAGCACTTAAAATAGGACACTTCGGAGCTCCTTCAACTCCGTGTCTCATCCAATGTTAACACTTTGTGACCAAAATCTTTATGTAGGCGGCATACATCAGCCACATGAATAATTCTATCTGCTTTAAACGGGAATAGCTTTCATTCACTGGAAACCAAATTACCCTGTCAATTGTGTGAAGGCAACGATGAAGAGGCTGATCATAACCCCTTTGTTACGGCATAGTGATAGAGCTCCGATATTTCGTGACTAATGTGATATTTGTTTAGTTGACATCAATATAGAATATCTGTAGTCGTTTGACTACGAATTATACAAATAGCTTGAATATTCTCAGTGTCATAGGGCATACGTGGTCAACAATTATGACAAGCCGAACACACAAGGAGACTGTCAAGAAGGAACTTAGTCACCTAACTCAACAACGACCACCCGTTGGGCCTCACAGACGAAGGTTAACCGTACATACACACGTATGCGGGAACTGTCTTGCGTGATCTCATCAACATTGTTAACAGACGGCTAATAGAGCTGCACATAAGGAAGTTACGACACTTATATGAATCAAACATAGCCGCTTTGGATTCTATCAACACTTTTCACCCTCTCCAGACGATTAAATTCCACTATATGCCGGTAGGCTCCATTTTTCGCCAGCAGGTACACACTGAAGTTTTGTTTAGAATTTTCAACAGGCCACTACAGCTATATTCTGAGTTCTGTTAATATAACTTTAATGGTAGGATTGTGTTTAAACACTCCCAAGACTACTGTTATCATGAATATCCTATACACATTCATTGAACGATTATCGGACTTTGTCTTAGAGTCAGTTCCGACCAATGTACGTTCACAAAGTTGGTTTCAGAGTAAAGGTGTGTTGTTGCATTTCTCGCTTTAAGTTGAACATGATTTGAACAACATACCTAAATAATAGTGGGAAGTCTGTGGTGAACCCATGAAATATCCTCCTAAACTGCTTGACCCTGATAAGGTGGCAGATGTATGAAGTATTAGAGAACTATGAATGCATAACCAATGAGATCCGTATATCTATAACCAGTTTCAAAGAGGGAGAACTCAAATTAACACACGTTTTGCACTTTTCGTAAGCAAATGAAACACAGACGAAAGTTCTACTAAAACCAGCTGTTATACAACTTGTGATCAATCAACCGCACCAATCACTCAGTTCCCAGCTTTCTTTACCTGGCGTGTGTTCCTGGCTGTTCATTGCTTGTTTAAATGCGTGATTGTTACTTGTGTCCTACGCTCGTGTTAGGACTTGTACTCCGATACAAATGGTTATTCCCTCATTGGTCAACCGCACATTCATGCACCCACTTAATAATGACTACCGCATGTAAATATCAGAAGATACTTTAGCACTTGTAGGTCCACGAGGTCTCCCTGTCGCTAGTACTGCCTGTATGGATTATTACGTAGTATGTCCGAGCGATAATACAACAAACGCTAGTCGACTGCACTGAAAGTTTCTATCACTACTGTAAGCCGGTAGAATCAAACTCCAATATATTTCGTTCCACATGGTTGCCATAACTATCCGGATGGACTTAATTTGACTAATTAAGCGCGTGATTCCATTGAACGGAAAAGACAAGTACAAAAATGATCAAGCCTAGTAAACTTCTGTGAATCGAGTGATGCGGACAACGACTGTTTTTTAAAAAAATACACGCGGCTGAGACAGTGTTCTTCTGATGTATGGATCTGAGCGATAGCCAAGCAAAAAAAATATGAGAAGACCCAGATAACCATGTACATGACGTGTTTAATCGTGAACCTAATTGGCGTCAGACACAAGGTAACGCCGTGAGCCACATTGCCAGATTAGATCCCAGGTGTATCAGTCTGGCAAACTGGGAGCAAAACGTAACACATGCACTGTGAACATCCGGTATAAAACTTTGTGCACATAGGATGTTGTTCTTCAACCAAGAGACACTGAACACTTACACCGCAACTAGTTGCTCTTGAGTGTATATAGTTTAATAATTTTGCTCATTCAAACTCCACTGCACTCACTTTGTGTGTAATAGTTATGCAGGCACTGAAAACTATTAAGAAAAATTATGTAATGTCGAACCGAATTTAATTATTATTGTCATATTTAGTGGTTATCCGTAATAAGTAACATCAACATGCACAATAATCCGGCAAATTTGCCTAACGTTACATTTTCCTTCGGTAACTGTTGTATAGCAATTCCGGTAGCTGGTTTGAATTCAGCCATAACTCACAACTCTTAGGTTTGGACCCACCTTAGAATATCCAAGCGTCCACCAGTATTTAGTCGTACGATTGGCTGAACAGTACTCAGTAACCGTATTTTTTTTCTTTCAGAGCATTACCCGCTCCATTCGTCTCAGTTCACGTCAAGGACAAACGGTAAGTCTTTTCAAATGTCCGCAGTCAATGTCCATGGATGCATGTTGTGTTTGCTAAAACCTTAATGACTGTCAACTTAATGAGATGTGTGAATGACTTGTGTCGCATTATCTCCATATAGAACGGCTTGCTTCACAAGCCCGGATCGACTGATTTGACGCAAATCTGTTGCATTTTACAAGCAACTTATCACTTGTAGGACCAATCCAGTCACTACAAAACCCAAAAGATTAGTTGAATGTACCATCTTGAGACCTTGTCATATACGATTATTAATAAATATACCATCTATCTTGGTTAAATTCCTATTTGAATCGGTTAGTTTTCTCCTTAAATCTGAACAGAACAGTAGGAAAATGGCCATTGGTAGATGCTACCAAATAACACTAATCGGGCATATATGTATATAAAACCAGTGGGGTAAGGGTTGAGGAAATAAATCAGTAAGTGGGGGCGGAGCACAATAGATCAAAACTGTTAGGTCCATGTAAGTCTTAGGCTTACATATCACTGGTTTTCACCCCACATATTATGCTTACTTGAGAAACACAACTGCAACCGCCCAAACGCAGCGATAAAACTTGGATTAGCAGGTGATATTATGATTCTGAATGTCGGCTCAAGATTAATCGGACAACCAGTGGCCAACATGTATCTGACACTAAATGATGTTGAAAGTTTGCGTGATCTTTGCAGGATGGAAATAGATTGCGCAATCACATGCTGAACCCATTTCTGCAGATGTTCCTTGATCCTAGAGTTCAACCATCTACCCGTCCTACCGATGTAATTTTCGCCGCAGTTACACGCAGGCTGATAAATGTCGTGTTAGTTGGCCCCAATTGTTTACTCTCCCTTTACTGTACGTAGCTTGCGAGTTCAGTCGATGACTACGAATTCAGCCGCAGTGTAAGCGTACCTAATCGATGCGACGAGACGTTTTGTGGTTCGAAGCAACAGAATGTCACCTTTGACTGGTTGTCCATTATACACTTTCTTCTTTCCGGTCGCGGAAACTTTGTCTACTGCTATGCGTTGCTAGCTGTGTCCATTGATAAATCTTAGTGGACACTCATTATCCGGTAAGGTGTTTGTAAGTAATCAAAGTCCATCGACTAAATATTTCAGTGAACAAATACGTCTAGCGCGCGTAAACAGTGTTCAGGTCACTGCTTGCTTGTTCTTCACTGGCGCAATACTTATGAAATGAGATTACTGGCCAGTTAATGGGGCTTTCGATACGGAGCCCATTAAATTGATCCACCACCTTTCCGAATGCTAGGGATAACTGAAAACAGTGCTTTTTCAGTTCACATGTGACTGTCAGATTAATATAATGGGAGTTCAGTTGTTTTACCATCTCACTGATCGTTTGCAGAGAGTGCACACACATGAGGATGTCATCCACATAACGTACGTACAAGGGCGACGTCAAAGTGCCTTGGGTAATTCCTCTTTCTACCGTCAACGTGAAAACAATCACGACTGGCCGTCTCAAGGCAGCACTATTTGCACAAAAACAATTACGGGTAAACGCTGACCTCCTATGGATTTAGTGGTTTTGAGCTGCTGTCTTCCAATCCACTTGGTATTTTATTTCTTCACTCTCACTCCACCAGTGTTAAATATGAATATATGTATTGGTATTACTGCTTTCTATATGGAATTAGGAAGGTAAAATTGATTAAACTTTGGAGTGAGAACCAAACCAAGCCTTTGTATTAGAGCGAACCAACAATACTGTAAGGAATATGTCATATTATGTCAAAAAGTTTCACGTTTGTGAAAAAGTGAACAAGTAGTCTAACAGATAACGGGAATTTGCTGGTTGATACGACTGAAACAAGACATAGAAATGCACAATAAATTTAGCCAATTTGCGTCCAACTTAATTATGGTCTCTTGTTTAACAACAAACTGTGATTACCTTGATGATCTAAATATTCGAGACTACCACCGCATTTGCAGCTTCATTCGTTACAACATCTTACGGACAAATCATTATGACTTGTGGCATTTAACGCTGTCCCGCAGCACGCGCTTGACATAGATTATAAAAAGCGACCACCTGCTAAACTATTGAATATGCGACTGGATCACACTCCTCCAGACGATCTGGTCCAAGGCTGCATCCTCCTATGATGTGCGATCAATATTACAACATTGAAGACGCATTCCAAAATCATTAGGGTATCGAAGTTTCTAGTGTCCTACTGTTTTTTAGCCGTCCATTCAGCAGCCGCCTCAGGGTTCGTCCGTCAGTCAACCAATGGACATGTCCCAGATAGAAATGTTGGTTCAACGTGAAATCAGTCATATTCGTGTTTGCTGGAAGAAATACATAAATTCTGAGAATTTCGTCAGAACACGTATTGTAGCTGGGTATCCAGGTCGCATTGCCGTACGCCAGCGTAGACGGCTACACTGTGCAGTAAACAAGCAGCCGCATCTGATTTTCCGCTTCCAGTTTTTCTAAACGCTTTCCTCAAAACGTTCTAATACGCCAGTTTTTAGGTCGCGGTCATGTACAGATCCTTCGAAAGAAGTCTGTAGAAGTCTGCGCACCTAACCTCAATGGCTGTATTAGTTCGGATTCCAAATACTGGCATAACACTTCTGACAGCAGAAGGCTGATAGAAGGAAAATATCTTGCCAGTGTTAATATCGGAGCGAAATTTCGCTGGCGCAATCGCGAAATGTCGAACCATTTCCTTCAGTTGTTTTTCAATAGAGACCAACAACACTATTATTTGTGCACAATAAAACCTGAACTGTTTAGTCATATAGTAAACTTTGAACATCGAAAAGTCTAATAACCAGAAGATGTCAATTCCTCTAGTATAACTTCTGGAAACCATTCTACGAATCAACAGGGTTGTTCGTTACTATTACAGTTATATACAAGCCAAAAAAGTTTGGAGTTAGAACACAACAGTGTTTTAAGTCAGTAACAGTTTTGAACCTATCAGGGGTTGGTTTACGTGACTCCACCTTCATCCCAATACCCTCAAACATGTTAACTTTACTTTTGGACTTGCTCAAACACCAGATCTTACTAATCACCGTTCGTAAAACCTTCCTCACAGAATTCACCAGAAAAAAGTCGTCAATAACTGTTGGTGTTTAGTCTCCTGTTCTTACCTTCAACTAAATGATACAATAAAACACACTGGACTCCTTCGATATGGTTCCTGCTTCTAAAACACAAGGAACCAACCGAAGCAAGGTGTGTTAAAAACATTTGGTCAACATACCTTAACAATTCCGTCTGCAACTCACGTTTATCCGTCTTAAATTTTCCTAGTAGTTCTGAGCATCTGGCAGGTCCGAAGTGAGATCTGGTGCATTTTTGGTGATCACCTACAAGATACCATTCGGCTTCATTCAGTCAGCTGCAGTGGGCTAGTTTACTAGAGTGTTTCGCTAAATACTCGTGATGTTCTTTAGCCATGTGCTCACAGCGACCGTCATTTGCCGTATTAGTGGTCTGTGCGGACTGGCCTAAACTGCTCTCAAACGAGTCGCGGAACTTGTTTTACTAAGAATAACCGTATCCCTGCAATAGATTCCATCGCTATGCTTACCGGAGTCTGCGATTCCACGAAAATGTTCAGTGAAGTTGGTGCGAGCGAACGGAATACTGTTTTCCTATCCTGCTTAGTTGGGTCCATTGTGAAAGAGGCCAACGCTAAATCACCATTTTATATCCGATTCAGGACAATTACTTCGTGCTCGCCTAATCAGTCACTTTGTTTATACTAATGAACATCGACTGCCGTGGTGACTGTTGCCATATATGTTCTTTGGAATTTCGCCAAACTCCATTAGGGGTAGTGGATATAGAAATGTCTTCTGGATGAATGGAGATTGCAGGTAGGGAAATGCTCTTCCTTTTTCAATTCTTCAGTTGTTTGACATCGAGCCTCCTTCGCTAACCGACTGATCTATAGGTGTTTGCGAACGTGAATAGGCCAGTTAACTATGTTCGGCGATATATTTGGCCCCTCGCATTGCTCACGTGATGGATGATTGTGAGGTATCTAAGGTCTGATATGTGAGGTACCAGGATATGATGTTTGGAGATTGTGGCCTCAGCCAGTGATTAAAACCCTGACTCATTTTGTTTTTAGGAGCTAACCCAGTCAGTGGTCATAGTGAACAAGAAGTTGACATCCTATCACAATTACTGCCGCTCACAGTAGGTTCATACAAAACTGCATCAAAATTCTGAGTGGTACTGTGAATTTTTCGGGCGAACAAAATTATGGCGGTCACGGCTAACTGCTGAGAGGCTGAAGTGACGTTCAACTTGAAATCAACTATATCCAAGATTGCTCATCAGTGATCTTAAGTAACCTAGTAATGACCAAATAGGTCATGCATGCGTTTACCAGCTAAGGCGGCACAGCTCACCTATTAAAGTACTGCTTATATTGTTTGATAATGTTGTTTAAAATAATCTTATGGAAACTGGTGGGTCTTAGTATCAACAATAACTTATAGGGCGAACCATAAGTCCTTCATATATGAAAAATGTTTCTGACGGATTATTGCGAACATGCACTGTATTAGTGAGGATATGTTAATATTACTGGTAAGTAGTGGAGGATTTTCGATATTCTAAATCGGGTGTATGCCACATGAAGTTGTAGCGGCGGGCATTCTTACGGATGTTTTATCCATCGCCTTGAAACTGTTGAAGCTTATCAGTAATTCATGCTGTTCGGATTTAATCGGACAGAGTGGTGATTCACTCGTATCTGTTGTGAGGTCACTGACGCAGTGATCAACACAACTGTCTCCTGAAACCTTGGTCAGAGTTCAAATGTTGATCGTGGTAGGTGGATGTGCTAACGACGAGATTTGAGAGGAGCAGAAATTGAGGACGGTGGTTTCATTTGAAAGATGACCTGAACTGCTTATGGTAATTCGATTGCTGCGAACAGTTGTAAGTGATGGTCAGTTCGAAGTCACGAGACCACAATTTTGTGAGTTTTGTGTATGTGCTCAGACCGAATAGAAATATCTGTCCTACACATACTATGTTTTACTCTCAATTTTTTCAGTGGATCTATGCGCGCCAGTTTCCTTCTTATATTTGCGATGATCCAATGCATCTGCGGCTTCGTGTTTCCCATATGTGATGCCTTCGCTTTAACTGATAAATGGACTCAGTTTGCTATTAATCATAAGTATTACTTGGAGGTGAGTACAGCCGAATTGATTTGTCATTAAATTAGTTGTTCATTTATCGCAATGGATTTATTCTTTAAGCATGTAGGACACACTTTAGAAAGAATTGTGCAACGCTGAAATTGAGATTGGCGGTCACTATTCTATGTCTTAGTAGTAGTGAGGTATATAGCGATATGTTTTTGATCCTTCTTTATCAAATAGAACGTGGGTTAGAAACGGATAACTTAATAGGTACAACAATTAAGATGTGAGCACAATCTGGCTGTTGAGACTAGACTCAAATGTTTCAAGTACCTGGATAACTAATCTGTGAGTGGTTTTCTGTGATACGTACTCAAACTTTCAGGGTTTCTCCGTGTTCCAACATATCGGTGCAATTATATTTCTCGCATATCTACAACTTCTAATCATGTGGTTTGGAATATCAACCGAAAACAATTACGTAAATCACGGAAATATGAATCGAAGATCGGATATGAAACAGAGATTGCTCAGCGAACAGCCTCCAAGTGAGTTCCTAACTACATACATTACTGGCTGAGTAATTCTTCTGTTAAACGAAATATTATCAAGGGCAGTTGGTATTGGTTAGCGGTCTTGGGCCTAAAATATACAGTAAACTACTCTCGTTGGCAGTAAGCCACATAGTTGGGTAGAAATCGATACACTGGAACAAAATGAACGAAACAACTTGTTATACTTACTTATTTCTCAGTACCGCTTGCCTATGTGAGTTTTGTTGAATATTGTTTATTCACTTAGTCAACATTCACAGCAAACCTAGCATACAGACCGCAAAAGACCAGTGGTTGACAGTCGAGTAAAATTCGTAAGACAAACTAATGAGTTGTGGCTTCATAGCAGAAGAGATTACGCGATTAGATAAGCATTCACAAGATTCAAGTTGGCAATGACTAAATGCATATACTGACTGTTGTGTAGGCAACCACAAGAAGTGGGCTGGTCATTCTGAATCACAAATTCAACGGTTTAGACTAGATGGACTTGCATTTAAAACATTTACTTCCAACAGTATCAGGATAGAATGACTGAAAATTTTGAGGTGAAGATAGTTTAAAAAAATTTTGAGGCCCTGTATGGAATTGAACTTTGTCTCACAAATGCATACCATTCGTCTCAAAAAAATTACACTGAGTGTACTGTTCACCTTTTGTCCAATGTGTGTGGTATTTGGTAAGCAGTTTTGTTAAGCGAACCGAGGATGCCAAGTGCAAGCCGGATCAGCAATGTTGGTTAACCCTGATCACGAGCAACTAGCAAAGAGTTTTGCCTGATATAAACTGCATAGTATTCACGGTTGACGTTAGTTTTAATAACCTGTAAACTTCTCGGGTGACCTGTTTCAAAAAGAAGCACTGAGTTTCAGTTGAACTCATGTTAGTGATTATCAGTAGAGCATATCCTTGATATCGTGTCTTATCATGACGCAAGTGTACAATCTAATCACTACTCACGAGCAAACGTACTCGAGTGTTTACATATGACAATTAAGTTCTGCCAAATGTGATGTCATTGGAACAGTTGTCAAGGCAATTGCATTATGAACGAGTTACTGCATTTTGACTTCTAACTGTGACAAAGATATACACTACTGTTATCAAGTATGCGGTAACTTATGTTGGACATTTAATTCTATTCGCAAGTTGATGACCTTAAGAGTATACAAATGACAGAACTTAATGTAAAAACTTAGTGATCCATCATTTACATATTTTTACCCGGATGTGCATTAGCCTAGTATAAACACAGTTGTCACTCAGACTACCAGAAAATCAATCTTTAAAGCAAGGGGATTTCCGGTGGTCTAAAGTGATATATTACAGAACCATCTATTGATCAAGTTTGGCAACGTGAATAGGTAAGAGGTGTGCTAATAAAGTATACCATGGAGTGAGTGGTGTTGTATAAAACTGTAATTTGTATCACGTGAGATGCATATTCACTCCCATGCGTACATTGAATAACTCGCTAATATCGCGTAGAGAAAAGTAGAAGCGCTAATTACGACCAGGTAGAGTGTACTGCGATATTATACAGTACACACTATAAACGGCCTGTTTGCAGACAGCACTCTTCTATCATTTTTTATTTCTGTTTAAAGTTTTATTTAAAGTTTAAAGTTTTATTTTGTTGGCACCACAAAAAGTTGAATAATGTCTATCTTCTTTGTCGTTTCCAAAGGTTTATTCTTCTCTAGCCTAATTTTCGTGTGCCTTGATAGTCTTCAATCACAGAACTGAAACTTTTCTGATTTATTGTTTACAGTCGGATAGGCAGAGTTCACTAGCGGCCTGAAAGTATTTTGTTACAAAACTGTTTGACGATATAATAATAAACAAAGAATTGCATTTGTGCGTACATAACTATTATACAAAATGTTCACGTCTGATGAGATAGCAGATATCGGCTGCTGCAAGAATTAGCCAGTATCTTGTGAAAGATAGTAGTATTCCCAGACGACAAACAAGAGAACAGAATTCTTCCGTCAGACTGAATTATTTGACCTCGTGTAGCATGTTACACAGTATATGATATAATATATGTAAAACACCCATAGTAAACTCACCTGAGTGCTAAGCTAGCCACATAGAGGCAATCGACGGAATTCATTCTCAAGACCAAAAATGAATAAACAGTACTTATGAGTTCTATACACAACGACTCATTACATTGGACGGAAGAAATTGGACTGGTTAACGGTGTGTATGCGCTGATAATTGTGTTGATAACTTCACCGCTGATCCAGGCTGGAAGATGCTAAACATGTGTTCAGATGAGCGCTTGATTTTGCGATCCACCTGGACAATTTCACAAGAACAACTGAATGAGCGTACATAGACGGAGGCCCCAGAACTAATCACCTTGCCCACTGACGCAGACAAAACTGGAGCAAAGTTGTCACAGGCGCTTAACTAAAAACATAGAAAGTTCGATTTAATGCAAATTTGAGTTTTCTAGTCACGGTTCCAGCGATCGTGTCATCTTTGACTGGTAGTGTAATATGCTTCGTCTTATTTTCTTTTAACGACATTCCACTGGAATTGGTGTTAGCAAATCAACAGTGTGACTATGTGCTCTCCACTGGAACAGTTAGTTGCAAACACCTCTATTATGAAGCTTGGAAATGAGCAGCCAGCATAAGTTCCTCACAAGTGTTGTGTTTATGAGCAATATGTGGAGGACATCTTATGTGTGGTCAGTGAACCCGATAATCTGCCAGATATCAGTACCGTCTTCAACTGGACCCACATTAATTTAAAGTTTACACTAGAGTCGTAACTCAAAAATCATAAGTAATAACTAGCTTACTAATTATACTGACCAGTTAAATATGAATGTATTTCCATTTTCGGTCATCAGTAACTATCTGAAAGCGAAACAAACCACACTTTTAGAAATTTGAAGCTTTATTTTCAGTTTTGGACCATCTAATACTGTAAGTTTTATGGATAAAAATATAACATTAATCATCTCTGGCATTTTTGATGGAGGCGACTCATTTTCTCTGTACATTTTCCTTTAACATACCAGAAAGATTGGGCCGATTCGAAATTCGCCAGGTGGACGAAGTGAGTGATATGTGCAGTGTCGATGATGTTCCTTACAATTGACAACATACATTCAAAGATTTGTTGATATTGCAAAGGGATAATGTTTCATATTTCACTTGATAACCGCTTATATCTACAGTGTTGAATGAGTTAACTGTCATTCAGATGTGATACGAGCAACTGATTCCATTGTTTTCTCTGTTGTTGACTTAAATGGTATGGCAGGTACAATCAACCCCAAAATGAACGATCCAATCTAACAAGGTAATCCATATAGACTGTACTGCAAACATTGAAGTACTGTGTAAAGGCTCATTAAATCAGTAGCATTCGTGGCCCAGTGTCACCAAAGTTCGACTGTTGGAGAATAGCACTTTATCCAATGTCTGAAATAATCAATGTACGTTGAAGATAGCTGTGTGTATGTATCGATAGGTAGTTAGCAAACAACAATTGTTAGTAATTAATTTTTACAAAAGCTCATTCACAGTTCTTTTTCCAGAGGTCACACAACTGATTTGGGTACTTTGGGAGGAGATCATACTAAAACAGACCTTCCCCTCATCAGTTATCCTGGATGACCTTTGCAGCTCATCATGAAACTCCCGATACTGGATGTTTTCAACATTTCATGATTACTTGCAATTAACTGCGACTTTAAGCCAAGTATCGCGGACCCGAATTGTGATTAATGTATGCAAGTGGAATATGACCTGTCAAACGAATAAACAATGCGTTGGTGAGATTTAGATAACTTGGATGAGGTAGCAAGGTGTGCAGTATTAACAATCCTATAACATCGATCGATCCTCGACATGTACACAAACAAGAAGATAGGTCATTGGTCGATAAGATCGGTGTTGAGCGGACGAAGTAGCAGGAGACTGAAGTCAACAAACCAGACCCATGACAATGTTTTAAATGTTGGAAATTAAGCAACAGCTTCATTAACGTCTTTTTTAATTAGTTGAATCTGAAGGCAATACATGGTTATGGCAATGTGTGCCGGGTTGTCTATCACACGTTGAAAGTGTTGATACGTTTCTCTAATGAAGGACTGAGCTGCAAATTGTTTGCGACAGAAAAAAGAAGAAGATGCATTCGCCAGTTTGCTGGACGTTCGTTCAGACTGGAACTATGACATTATTAACAAGTTAGGCAGATTTCCAATGTTGTCTTCAATATAGCTTACTGACCCAACTCTCCCGAGTATAAAAGAAACGTTTTTCCCGAGGAATTGAAAACTTTTATCTTCGCATTCTTCTCACGGACAGAGCGCGGTTCGTTGAATTATGATTTATAGCAAACTGTTTTCTCTATACCGGACATCAGTTTGTCTTCCAATCCAATAATTTCAGTTCAGAATCCTACAAGGTAAGATTATGAGACTTCTATTACTTCTGTCGCACTTATTTAAACCTGTTCTTGGTTGCGCATTTTGTCAATCCGAATACCGTGCTTGTTGATCGCGTGACGAGGACTTCCACCAAATACTTCGGCGGCGGACACTATGTTCAGACAGAGTATAATATAGCTACACAAGCACAAATGAATTTTGACGTTATCTTATTAGGTAAATTTACATAACACTTATCACCTCGTTTAGTTAAGTTGTGTTTAGTCTAGTTCATGCTGGTTTAGGTCAGTCACTTGTGTTACGTTCCTCGAGTGTGTTCCATTGACTTCAATACTCAATGATAAGTGAACATTCTGAGCTTAGATTTTGTTCGATAAAACTGTATACATTAAATGCCAGTAAAGCGTCGAAGATCAATAAAATATAGCCATTTATTCATTATTACTTCCTTCAATATGTTATTGTAATGGTTTTCACCTTTCGGTAACTTAGTGGTTATTTACGATTTTGGTACTTTGAAATCAGCACGAAACAGGTTTTTTAGTTATGTTTGCAAATTACTTACAAGAACAAATAAGAAACAAAACACAACTTTCTACTCAACATGCAGCACATTTGGTTAAGGAGTATGGCTTGCGATCTGATTTAAAGTCGATGCCAAGGATGACCCGTATTTGGAAGGAACACCAAGTTTTAGTTGTCATAATTTTACAAATGCAAGTGCCCCTTTTGGTTTGACTCACTGGCTGTCTTATTCTAATTTCCATTGGATCGTATGAAACCGGCCTAAGGCCTCGATTTCATGTCCTTTCATTTTAGAATCCACAGAGCTTTATTTTCACAGAACCTGATTTATCTTTGTCATCCGGCGATCCACCACGTCCATCTCATAAATCAGGCGATGCAGTCGGATGTCTGGGTCGCAGTCGCTGTTGTCATCACAAAAGCAACGGACCAACGAAGCGCAAAACAGACCACGTTACAATACACAAAGACGGAATGAACGTCTACATGCGACTTGGAGCTGTTGGTGAGTTGAGATGAATCTGTATTTTTGTACACAAGAGGACTGTCAAGTAGCTGTGCTCATTAAAACAGTAGCAATTTTGGATGCTGCTTGTAAAAGATCCGGCAATGTGCGTGGTTTAAACCACATGATTATTTTTTTTCTTACGAGTGGATTACACAAGATAATTTAATTGGCTGAGACATGATTTTGCTGAGTTGAACAACACAGAGTTTGACATGGAACAGAGCGGTTATCGAATAGATATGGCAAATCAGCGAATAAGATTTAACCAACCAACTTGAGTTCAAATACAACTGTATGCAGGTGATTTATTTTCTTGAAAATCGGTGGTTTGTAAAACCAGCAAGAAAACGAACTCTGCGGGATGTTAACGTTTCGATTTATTTTATCATCTGCATACAAAATATAAGCAAAATATATAACAAAGTCTTATGATGAGAATAGAAGGACAGAGTGAATTTTGGGTCAAAAGGTCGCTGTCGGCTCAAAATTGGCTATGTTCAACTACTGTTGCCATGTTCTTTTGTGAAGTTTTCTGTTTCAACTTATTAAAAGTCAAAACATCAAGAGTAAAGTAATTTCCCGGTCTCGATTGATTCTCTGGAATATGGGCTGGACGTAACCGGAAAACATCAATTAGGTCAAATACAGTTGGACTGTGCACTTAAACTTCGGCCATGATCCACCAGATGAAGTTACGACCTGTTTGAAACTTTCCCCGTAGATCGCGCATTCACTGGCTGGGGAATAATCCGTTGCTCGTCGCATTGATCGGGACATACAATTCATTGAAAATCTAGTTCACACGCCTGACAACATATCAACGTTAATTTCAGTCAGTAAAAATCTGGTGAACTTTCTAAAGTCCGTCAATGAAACAGAAGATAAATGTTTATGTTTGCCTCCTGATAATATTGTCGAAGATTTGTAATGGGACGTAATTCATGGAGATTCAGGTCCAGATTCCAAGCCACCGACGGTCTATACTTGTTACATGAATCGTCAGTCCAGTAACGCTCTTAGCTGCGAGGCTGTGAGATCCGTTAAGCGAAAACTGGGGGGGACATAACGTAAAAACAGTCATTAAAACTCCAGTAATGCAAGGAATTGGCCAGCTGTATATGTTTTTTATCCAATCGCTTTGTTGCTGCTCTCCAAACCTTAAAATATCAGGTGGTTAAATTCAACAGATTTTCCTCTCGCGTTTCTTCAACAATTGAAGGATTCGGGCTCGGGGTCATGATTCACGATGGATTCAACTTGTCCTCTGCCTGGGAACTTGGCGAACCATCTTGTCACAGTCTACTCTGGATTCCAAAACACCTGCTGAGATTGATCTGGGTGCTTTGGCAAACCTACTTTATATTCAAATTTCATCGTGTAAGTTGTGCATTTATTTGTTATCCTATTGTCAAATTTATCGGCTGCGTGATCTGTGAGTTCAGGTCAGAGAGCTGGATAGCACTTGTAAGAGGTGACGCGAGTTGGGTGAATCAATCCAGGACTACGTCAAGTTGTAATAAACATAGTAATTGTCTAAATAATCGTTGCAGAAACATGCAACTGCCAATAAACTTTAATCGAAGTCAGAACTGGGCAGAAAATATGGAAATATAAAAACATGTGAAAATAGTCAGTTACGCCAAACCCAGTTACATTATTTCGAGGTAATAAAGTGTTTGTATGTAGATTTGTATGTGCATTTCATCGGTGATTATCAGATGTACACAAGAAGAACTAGCTGACACAAAACAATACGACCGGGTACGCGATAAGACGCACATTTCTAAACAACACATATATGCAGTATTGTTTAAGGAAGCTGGGAATCTAACTAACGAGCACACAAGCAAGCCGGAGGTATCTATGAAGCAACTGGTGTACTTAAGCCAGTGACAAAACAAACACGATCTTGTGAACCAATGGTATAGCAGGCAAACCAAGTTACAATCCTTTGTGCACTATGAACTAACATTTCTGGAAGTATTTTACACATCGTACAATAGATAGAACAATACGTTGCACCTGTCATCGTTTGAATGAATTCACGGATGTCTGCCATTCACAGATTTACAGATTTTAACTCGTCCCTTAGGAGGCCTGGCACAGTGTCGTTAAAAAGTCTCCATAATCATTGTTAGAAATTAGTTATGATACACAGTATCGAACTATGTCATTGCCTCTTTAAGATGTTGGGCTCTCGTCCAACTTAACAAGATTCCAAGTCCCACTATTCGAGTGGTACCCCACTGTTAGTGTGAATAAACCTAAAGTTGATTGTACCTGTGAGAATAGGTAAATCAAGTGATGCTCTTTGAAACCGCTTTTCATGCATTCTGGTGGCACATATGTTCATTCGGCTTTTGTTATCGAACAACTATTCCAACTAACGGAGCGCATAAGTGCAAGTTGCCAGAAAGATGTTTCATTGATACCGTCTCAGATCCAGTGGCAACTCGACTACTCGTTTTCCAGGTGTAAGCGTCTACGTCTTAAAGCATGAGTTTGGACAAAGAGCTGTTTGTCAGATAAGTTCGATTTCTTCTCTTTCCTTTGATTCCAAATTATGGCTGGTTCTTCGCCTGTGGCTGTAGGGCAGTTACGTATCACTATTGTCGACAGTGATGATCAACACATACAATAATCCTCCATGAGCATTTAATTGATTTCACACACATGACTAACAATCCACAAAAAAGAAAGGAGGGAATGTGGGATTAGACCGATGGATGGGATGGAGAGTTTCCTTCTGTGGAGCATTACTTGAACCACAGCTTCACACGGTTCTACTGGAATTCATTATGAGAGTCAACAGTTTCAAACTTGAGTTGTTGTCTTTCTGCCAAATTACTTCAGCCAACTCCAAGAGATCAGGGTTTCTTTAAGATTCCTAGCCCGAGCGTATTAAACGGACTTTTCAAAATAACATCGTATATTGTATCAGAAAATTATCAGCACCCTGTTCTGGCTCAGTAGGTGACGACCAATTCAGCGGAGCCACAATTATGCATGCGGCGTTAACGATACTGTCTGCGGTTCCATTCGATTAAAAGGTATTTTGGTGCTGTGGAAGCCGTCAAGAATCCGTTTCCTGTAGCCTCACGATCAAACAACAAAAACATTTGGGTCAACTAAATTTTGGTGTATACTTGTGTTAGCCTATTAAAATCTATGATTCGGTCAAGTTTGTACACATCCTAATTTGGCGCAAGACACTTGGCCTCTCTTCTGCCAACAGTATGACCAAGAAATGTTATAATTTGCCTAAGCCGAATGTAACCCTGGGAAGACCAAAGAGGTTTCAGTAAAAAAAAATGGTTCAGTTAGGCTAGTCGTTTTGTAACACTGTGGATTTTGCACGGAAATGAATAAGAGCATCGCCCGCGTAATTTCTGACACCGACAGTATCATCAGCATTTGTGTTGACATCACATTGAAAGCTGTGCGTATGCAGTCAAAATATGTTTCCGATGGTCAACTCTCTAAAAGTCAAATCCAGAAGTTAATCTAAGCAGAAATCCCCATGTTTAAACCATGATAAGAAGTTTGAGTCTAGAGAACCAGAAGGGTATCGCCCAACTATTCAGTTTGGAAACTGTCTACTTTCAAGGGAAAATGCGGAGTAATTTTACAGTCGTTTCTCAGCGCGGAAATCCTTCGGCCAATATGTTGACGTGTCACAATGAACCTAGCCTGAGTGAAGCACATAACTAGTTAGAAAATATCATTGGAAACTGATAATTTCGGTACCTTTTCCGGAGGCTCGCCTAATTTGTGGAACAAAATGGCTAGCTTGAGAACACCACATCAACCTCAATTTCAAAGCTAACCAAAAGCCAGGAACTTTAAGACGACATGTAAGCAAATCAGGTGAGACAGTTGAATCACTTTGGAATAGAACGAAACAAATATACTCCTTGCTTTCACTGCACTCACCCGCAGCCCAGATAAACTTGAGATGGCTGTAGTAAAGTCACAAATTATTCTTCTGTATGAATTATTGAGCGGCGATACTATACTAATAGGCAGTGTGGTTACCCTAGATTGAATGTTGTCATGTATTGTGATATTCCTTTGATTGTTGTCTGCAGTTAGTAGGTCTTGTTTTAAGTGTATAATCGATTATAAGCTTCCATTCCACATGTATCACCTAAGCCGTTACATGCGATTTTTGAGACATAAGGAAATCAGTGACATTTATTCGTTATCTGCCGTTGTCTTTGCTGTGGCAGGTAGAAAATCACTATCGAGATAACCCGTATGTTTCAGTCACATGATGTATTATGAACGGTGAGTTGTTCCGTTAACCACCAAACAACAGGGTTAGTTTTACGTTGAGCAAATTTTACGACTAACATCTAACGTTTTAGTCTGTCTTGATTTTGCATCACAATTGTGTCAGCCCGTTTACATTGTTAGGTAACAATTCGAGACAGTCTGAGATCGTCAACCCAAGCTCATCATTGTTGAGGTTGATGCCGTTTTTGTATATGATGTCACACGTTGGCGCAGTTGGTGTTTGATCATATTGTTAATTTGTCAATGATTTCCGAAGCTTGTTTACATAATAGTAAATTTAGTCCAGTTTCGATCCTACATTCGATACTGTTTTTAATGAAAAGTATTGTAGTGAAAACCTATTCCATTCACCATTTGCCCAAACCCCTACGCAATTCATGAGTGCTTACTACTACCAGTTAGAGAATTTCTCCTCTTTAGTTACGTACGAAATTTAGACTCCAATTTGATTCCCAGGGCTATTCGAAGACTCCGATTTCGACTATTACTGATATTAACATTGCGATGTACTCTCATCAGTCGCCAACGTAAAACTAGGAAATTTTTTACAAACTGCGTACAGCAACAACAACTGAATGAACCAACCACACAGTTCTGACTTTTCACGCGCTAATAGTCCAATCAATTCCACGACACGGACATTGATTGCGTCAGCCCACACAAAACTGGCCGATGTTGTTGGATGCTAATCCTAGTAACAATTGCCTGATTGAAGGACAGACATGAAGGAAACTACAAATATCGATGATGCATGGATATATTTCTGAGATTCACTATAAGAAACTGAAATCAACAGGCACACAAACACTGAGGATGAGAGGTTCACTAAAAACCTATAAGACGGGTATCCCACTATGACCGATATTATCCATGAACAACTTGACATACCACAAGC
>LUCH01003076.1:15173-44941 GCA_013368495.1 Paragonimus heterotremus | reverse complement strand
AGAACAATTCAGTAAGTCCACAGATAATATACTCGATCGACGTAGACTGTTTATTTACTAACGTACCGCTGCGTGAAACCGATGAATTTTTGTATGATGTTATTTTCAGCCAAGATTTAAATGTTGGTATTCCATTAGATCTCCTTAAAGCTATCATTTTTGCTTATACAGAAAACATTCTGTTTGAATTGATGGTGTTAACTATAGACAGATTGATGGTGTAGCCGTGGGTAGCCCACTGGGTTCCATATTGAGAGATGTGTTTTGGGGAATGCTTGAAAGGCAATTTCAAGAAAGGTTTTCGGGAGTTCTGTTTTACAAACGTTACGTGGATAACATTTTAGTTTCTACCGATGAATGTGCTTTGATTTCATTTTATAACTGTGTGAACTTCCTTTACCCAAACCCCTCTATATCTTATGAGGTGGAAGTTAACAATTGCTTGCCGTTCATAGACATTCTTATAACCAGATTTCAAGACGGTACATTACAAAGATTTGTTTATCGTAAGCCAAACTGGAGTGGACAACATTTGCAATTATCCAGCTTCGCACCTGTTGCTTATAAACGAGGGCTAGTGAAAACGTTATTCCACAGAGCCAGAATGATTTGCACAGCAGATGGATTATGGAAAGAAAAATAGTTCATTGAGGAAACGCTGGTGGATAACGGCTACCCTGAAATGTGTGTGGATATCCATAGTATGATGAAAGAATCAAAAGTGGTAAACTGCAGTGCGCAGAAGAAGAACGTATTTTTGCAAAGTCAATTCAAAGGTGATCACTTGACTAACAACATTAACCACAAATTGATGTCGGCGCTGCAGCGCACCTACCCAGCGGCCCAGCTACGCATCCTGCTAAACCCTTGAGGCTTGGCTCTTCATAGCGGTGATACACACTCAACCGACCAGTCTGTCTCCCACGTAATATACGAGTTCAGTTGCAGTTGCAATGAGGTCTACATAGGCAGGACACATCGGCGTTTGCATCAAAGTCCGACGGAGCACATTCCTGAATGGTTATCAACGGCAATCTCAAAAATCGACCTACTGACTGTAACAGGCTCGAAAACCCCGGCTTCATCGATCGCCAAACGCATCTTAGCAACCGGTCATCTAGGTGACCCTGTTAAATCGCTCAAGATAGTGTTACACAATTGCAACCCGAAACTGTTGGCGATTATCCAGGCAATGCTAATCAAACAACATCGGCCACTTGTGTGTGCACAGAAGGAGCTGACGCAATCAATCTCCGTGCCGTGGAATTGATTGGACTATTAGCGCGTGAAAAGTCAGAACTATGTGGTTGGTTCGTTCAACTGCTGTTGCTATACGCAGTTTGTATAACATTTCTTAGTTTTACGTTGGCGACTGATGAGAGTAAATCGAAATGTTAACATCTCGCGATATACGTCTTCTCTCTGTTTTGACTAAATGGATTAAGGGAACTCAGTGTTTTAAATATTACAAGTATATTCGATTTGGGGAAAGTCGGTGTGGTTGATATCAACGGAGAGGCTAAACTAATCAATGACCTCACATTTCATTACTTGTATAGCCCATAAAAGTGGAATTGGTCACCTACTCGAGATGTGACTGCTCCAAACGTGCAAATGCATTTGATCTAATGAGTAAGTGACCAATCCGACAAACGTGCTAAATGAAAGAGAACAAAGAGACATGAATTAACCAATAGACTGTGCGAAATCTTTGTCATATCCCTTGTCGGTTGCCAGAACCCACGAGAAGAAACTAACTGTCACAAGAGTGAGTCTGATGCACTTATATCGTTCACTACAACAAGCGGGAAACAAATGGATTGACCTTCGGTTCGGTGCTCTCGTCTGGCTCGATCACTCACTATCACAGCGAAGCACAGCTTTTCGGAGTGACATATCGGTTATTCGTTGAACGGTAAACTGTCGAACAGTCGAACCACATACCTTTAGTAAGCTGTTCCGTTTAATCAAGATCTCAACTAATTTTGACGCAACTATTTAGGGGTAAAATTATGTAATAATGTTATTAGAACATACTCTGTACTTGTCACAGGCCGGTGACATTCCTTGGTTGGCAGTCGGGGGCAACATGGATTTTGTTAAACTTTAGCGTGACTTCCCAAAATTGTGTAAACAAGCTAATTTGGCTCACTGTTCAATACAACCTAGTGAACGATAATATATTTGACCCGTACAAATCTGGAACGTTTCTCATCAATTGAAGCATCTTATGTTTCACAGGTGCTTCCCGAAAGAAAGGCAGATACTTCTGTTGGGGAGTTTGTCTTCAACCACCACGTTTGTGTGTCATTCGCGCGTGCAAGTAAGAGCAGAACATTTTCGGAAGATTTTACTCGTTTCCTTGTTCAAGGAGGTGCGATGGAGTCCACATGCAAGCTACCTGACGGTGGACTGTAAGAATGAGCAGGCTATGCAGAGTTAAATAATAGTTGGTAATTCGTCCCCCACTGAAGAATTTGATTGTGCATGACTATGTGAACCAAGGTGACTACATCATTTCTCAATGTTGCTACACGATCGGACCCTTAAGTATTTCAACGGCACCATACTCCTTATCGTGGTCATAGAAATCATGATGTTGCAATGTGATAAAACAGTTAAAATAATGTACGCGATTCGATGGACAGAAGGGAAAATCTCCATGGTTTCATTCAGTCTTTAATAGATAAACTTTTTGGCTTGTCTATGTGTGTTCTTAAACGTTTGGGAAGAAGCCAAGTTGCTACAATTGCTTAATGTGAAGTGTCGTGGAAACGTTGGTGGTAAGTGTTCAACTGAGTTGTGTGACAACAGTGCGTCTGTCTAATAATTCTATCAGATATGTCTAATAAGGTCTGGTCGACACAAAAATACGAACAGCAAATTGAACAAGCCCAAATGTGAAGGTGTAGACGATAGAACAAATGCTGCAGTAGACACAGACGTTTCGAACCCTTATGTGGTGTCCATTAATGTGTTACGCAGCTTGTCTGAGGCATCCTCTATTTTGCTGCATTTTAGGTGCAATACGCTTTTAACCCACTCTCAAACTGCTATTTACTTGCATTAATTACTGGCAATATTGTCATTTACCTGCGAAAACTCCCATTTACAAATGAAGTCGCTACATCTTCTCATGGTTGTGCTGTCTCCCTGCGTGAGAATACGTTATAACTAGCACATGAGTGCGAAAAATCTTGAATGTTTCGAATCATTGAAAAATCAAAACGTTTTCAACACTACTCGAATGTATAAAATACGGGGAATTAAGTTACATTTTTTAACAAATGACATAATCTTTCCTGACAATTATTTAAGGTTGATCACGTGACAGACAGAATTTCAAAGTAAGCACAATGTAAGTACAGTTTTGTTTTTATCGTTGGTATGACAGTTCTCTTTGTATTTCTTTGGTTCATGCACTTTATTATCTTATGTTATTTGTATCGGCTTTAATTCATTAGTATGAAAACATATAGTCCACAAAATCAAAATATAAGAACCAGACATACTACGTACACTTCCTGATGTTTGTAAACTAGTTTTATTGGCAGACTGTCTGGATGGTGCTCTAGCATCCTCTAGATTTACTCTTTTGGAAGATAGCCGGGTGATTTTGGTTCACTATACTTCATACGGCATTAAAATCTTAACAATGTTATCGGAAGCCAATTGAGTAGAATGAGGGTACTTTGAAGGTTGTCGTTGTTCTCCATCTTATGCCCAATGTCATTCAGCTGACTGGACACACTGTACGTTAAATGAAGAAAAATAGCTTTCCGATAGTGAAGGCTGTTTGTAGACAAAATATGTGGTTCACAGTGACTCAATCAGAGGGGAGGAAAAACACTCAACCCCAACATTTATGTAATCTACATCTCTTCTTCCGTAGGCTGCTAATGAGATGGGTGCTGACATGCTAGTTCTAGGACTTGTGGCGGCAGAGTTTTGTTCTTTATTTTTAATTTACTGTCAGAGTCCACATTGACGTGAAAAGTGTCTACACGCCCAAAAATTACTCCCTTCATTAAAGTGGAAAATGTTCTTTCCACACCAGATTCTTGTTTGACAAAAAACCGCTTATACTGGCTTTGAACTATGCGGAGTTTGTACAGTGATTGTGACAAGCATTCACTCGTACGGTACCATTCTTTCAATTGTCACCTAACTGTGTGCACACAGGGGACCACATAATCAACGAAGACGTATCGATTATTGTCTTGACCATCCCAGGGTAGGTGGATCTTTGTATACAGTTGCCACACTACTTGACTTTGACATGAAATAGAAGTCGATCAGATTGTTTCGTATCACACAAATATCTTCCACAGCGTTAACACTCGTGGTTCATTGTCAGAAGATCCCGCACTATTTGGGTACGTCAACTTGCACTCATTTTATATCTCGGTTCCAGAAGACAACTGTCAAAAACACATTAACGTATATCGAGACGATTCACACTGTATGTTCAGACTGTACATAATCTTTTCGCATGTCTCTAAAATAGTGAGCAAAAATCCGAAATGTGGCTTCAGGTAAATAGTACTATGTGCCAATATTCTTTTGGACAACAGAAATGTGACCTAACAGACCCGTCACCATATATAAATTGAGAAATTTGAATTGTTGTTTTGGTTTGTTTTTACGAAGTGCACCGGATAGTTCACTAAAACCTAACTGTTAGTTGCACAATTTACACGAAACAGTCTGTTTTGTGCTCATTCACTTATTTATCTATTTGATATTTTTTGTTTCAAATTGTAGATTGTACTACATGTGCAAAAATTTTGGGTCCGAATGGCATTCACACATTTGGCTGTGGTCAATCTGTGTCATTGGCTTAAGGTCGTCGTTGGAGAAATCTCGGATACGCTGAAACATATCGAGGCAACTGCGGATGGATCAGCGAGCATTGTGCAAGATATTCTGGCTTACGTGTTCTCCAAATACGGGTTTGAGTTGGGTGAAACTAAAGTGAGCTTTTATGCTGGCTTTTTAGATAGCCTGCTTCATGTGGTTAGATTCACTGTTCCTGTGATTCTATGAGCACAGAGTTAATTTAGGGACCGTTCGTAAAAACTCTGGCAATAGTGCTGAGAAGAAGTTATCAAATAATACCATTACTGATGAGTAATGGGAAATTTGATTAGCTTCAAGTTGAACATCACCCACAATTGATCGCAGCTGGCGCATTCCCATAGACGTTCCAGTCGGCCCCTTTCAAACAGACGAATCACTAAACTGGAGCTTTACTCTCATTAGACTTCGTCGGTAGTGCACTGCCGGCGGGACTAGAACCACGGCCACGCTGTTCATGAGCAGGCAACCGTGTTTACCACTCCGTCATCGACCTCACGTTAGGCACGACCGAATTATCATGTGTGAACACTCAATCATTTTCGCTTGTCAGTAATTATCAGGTTGCCCGATCGTCTCGAAAAACAGACACAGTGATTGTTTTGTTAACTCCAATCGATAATCCCTTGACTAGGAGTTAAAATCACAGAAATCGTCTACGTGTTGAGCGGTATTTGATTACTGATGAGTAGTAGGGGATTTCGGTTTTCACACCGATTGAACATCACCCACAGTTGATCGCAGCTGTTGCATTTCCATAGAATATCCAGTCAGCCCCTTCCGAAAAGAAGAATAGTCTCGAATATCGCTCTTATTAGAGTTCTACTAAGAGCGATATTCGAGTCTAGTACTTCTATCCGGAAGAGGCCAACTGAAATGTTTATGGGAATGCAACAGCTGCGATCAATTGTGGGTGATTTTCTGTTTGAAAACAGTACTATTACCATGCATTGCTTATACTGAATAATTGCGCAGCGGCATTCTATGTTTGAAGTACTGGAATTAATTTGGAAAATTTGAGTGGATAGGCAGACGAAACCAAGTTAATGTACAGGTTCATGTAAAACTCTATAAGGATATTTGTGATCGTTTTTTGGCAACAGGTTTCAATACAAAATCGATGGTGTTCACAGATCACATTGAGGTGAGTTTGTAAACGTTCGACAACGATATACAAAAGGTAGGATAAGTCAGTAAGTACAAGAGCTCCTTGGATTCACCAGAGGTCGGACCTCATTGAAAAATATGTGCACATGCGAACGTATGTGTGACTGACAGTGCGTATTCATATCTATATGAAAACTCCCACTCCACGACCATCCTTCAAACCCTGTCGAAATGATCACTGTATGACCACATTACTGACAGAAAGTTTAACAGACAGCTGTAAATTATGTCGTCACAGAAAGTTGAAATCGAATATCGTTTCCGGATGTGATCTCATTATACTATATGTTGGATCTGATGAAATTCATCTGGTACGTTTGCCGTTTTTTGTTCAGTATGATGCGGAGCGATTATTGCGCTGAGGCATGTTCGGTTTGTTCGTAGAAAACCGATTCCAAATTAGCCTTTGTTTGACGTTCTTGTGTGTAGTAAACGATCTGTTTAGTAAACGAATTTTGCACCATAACTGCACACAAAATGTTTGCCTCGTTTTTTATGACTGTCATTGCTTGACTGTCTAAATTTGTCTTGGTGGTCTTGTTTGATACGTCGTCATCTTCATCTGTACCCGATCGTTTCAGTGAAGTCATTTCGCGCTGACTGGTGGCTGTTTGTGAGCACGTGCTTGGCTGTCCCATTTTTTGCTGGATAATTTGTGTACCCAATTGATTCACATCAAAAGTGAGATTATTTCCTTATCGTAATGTTGTCAAACAATACTACATAAATTCCAACCCTTTCGATCGTTTTCTCTGACATTGTTTTTTACTTGGAAACCAGTTCCCTTAATCTGACCGTCTGAATAAGCGTTATTGCAATTGTCGAGCACGTGTTGCTGAGTGGATTACCGTAAATCGCCAGGAGTGATTTAACATCATGGTTAATACTGATATTTGCATGATTATCAAACATAAGTTATGTATCTATCCTTCCAAGCTGGTGTACCCATAGTCCACGCCAAATGCTGACTAATTAGAAATAATCTCGGATTTTATTTTCTGTTTATAGAATCAGGCGCGGAATGTAAATGTTGTGATCACGCTGGCCAGTTTGACTTTTATTTACGCCTTTTTTTACTTCTAAGTCTCTTTCGGTTTTATGCATCTACCTGACAGTGCTCAACGTATTTCATGATGTTGACTGAATAAATGCCCAAATTTATCAACTTCACTTGTTCTTTGAAACCTATTCTTTCAGAACTAGGTAAATTAGGAAAATCCCCGATGGGTGTGCTTCATTAGAACTAACCCAGTTAAGAAAAATTCCGGACTTGAACTGGATCCGAATCAACGGTAGATCAACTGGTAGAACACTTACCGCATATGGGTATACTGTTTACGTAGCTGGTTCGAATTCAGTCGAGACCCATACTTTCCGCAGTTGGATCCCTTCTAGAAAACTCAAGTTTGCCCAGTTAATTGTTCAATTTATATCAAAACTTTTGGAACCGATTTGACCGGCTTCATCGGTTCTGTTGGAATTCACGGCTAGCGCAACATGACCTGAAAAAAGAAAGCTGAAAATCCAAATCGAGATGGCGGTAGCTACCGGGTTGAGCTTTGTAGGTACAGTTGAAGTCGCTATAGAAACAGAGTAATTCGTCTTGCCCACCTGCATGGATTTATCATCAGCTGATACCATTCACTTGATTATGGTTATGACGGCTTTTACAACTGCGTTCTTCTCTAGTTAGTAGCACTGGAGTTTTGTCAATATGAATCGTACATCACTTAGTTTGTGGCAGTTTCTACACCCTCATAGACTGTTAATTTGACCCTTTTGAAAACTATCACCACAATCCAAATTTGTTCTCGGTAGAGCTCCTGTTTTTTGATCACAGTTTTCAAAACTTGAGTTTTAGTCAGTTCCATGCCGGATGTTCACTGCACAATAGAATGATGCAGTAAACATTTTATAGATGTAAGCTGAAACGGCCGCCCACGGGAGATAAGCATTTATACGAGGAATTACTATCAGGAGACTTCATGGTACTTACAAACTATGCCCAACGCCAGCTGAACGATGTCACCTGTCCCAGTTCTGGTTTGTTTAGTAGTGCAAGTTGAACGTGTTAACTCCACTGTGTTACCACATAAGCTGTGAACCGCTGAACTGTCTAATTGAAGAACTGTTTACAATTTTTTGGCAGAAAGCTCGCAAAATAATATCAGATGAGCAGACATCCTAAGAAAACAATTCGAACAATGAAATAAACATTAAGAACTACAAGAAGATGGCCCCCAATCTGGTTCCTGAATAGTATGCATAAAAAGTTGAATTGTGAAGTATTTTAAAGACAACAATTTGCCTGTGCCAATCATATCCCCAACAATGTGTGATACAATCGATTAATGCAACACTAATGCATTCTACTTTGTATATTTGTTCAGGTTAGTGAACACGGTCTCTCTCTACCGCAAAACTCCAGTTTCGTCGGTAAGTTGATGCTGAGTTTGTCTAATGCTCATAGTAGTTGATGAAAATTACTCATAACCAGTTTTTCCTGAATGCGATACGAGACGCATATATTCATTGTTGGGAAATACAATCGAACTGACCTAGAGCATAAATAATTACCGAAGTGATAATTTTTTATATCTCTCAGACATACCCTTGATAAATTGACACGTGTCAAAAGTTCAGTAAACGGAACAGGGAAACCAGTAACCGTTACTTCGGCAACATGTCTTATGCATAAGCCACACTGCGCAGTGCAATTAAAACGTGATCTGCTAACCTTGGTCATTGGAGTCATCGTGCAGTGATGTAAACAACTGGCATTGCTAAATGTACTTGGCTAGAATACCATACAAGTCAACCGAATCGAAGATACAACGGATATTGTTTATAATTTGTTTATCGAGTGAAAATTACCGTACGAAGTCGAAGTATGAACACAAGTGGGCGTCAAAATTAGTGCCTGACAGTGGATGGCTTACCTTGACATTCGTCTATTAAAATAAACAATATCTTTGCATGAATGCGAATTACGAGTCCTTAGGTAGTGAACAAAGTAGTGAATGATTAATATGTGTTACAACCCCCTAAATCAAAAACACATACAAAGTGCTACTTCAGTGAGTATTTATTCTTGAAGAGAGTGAGAGCTTTACTCACAATGATATCCAATCACAGAGAGTTCAACGCGCTGCGTTAGAACGTTGCATTATCTGAGTTGTCATAATGGGTGTCATGGTTATTACTGATGTCAAAGCACCACTGTACTTCAAGTTGTTTCAAAGTTTGCCAGATCTTTTTTCATAATGAATTTCACCACCGGGCAACTCCAGATTTCGGCTTTTAGTGACGATTGGACAATCGACATATAAAGTGAAGGATCAAACCAAACAAAATGGATAACCACATATTGTCGGGAGTTAAATCGGAACCACAGTCAAGCCGTCTAGTACTTGTTATTGTAGAACGGTAAGGATTTCAAGCTGTCTTTGATACTGCCAGACCATTCACCTCTATATAAGGAGTAAATGACGACAATTCGAACTGAAAGTCTACCAGCTAGCAAGACAACCTGTAGATCATCAAGTTAATAGAAACGACATAATGTTGTAAAGCCTGTTGCTATTTTTGGAAGTTACAAAAATGGTTCTTTCAAATCTAACATTAACGGCCGTCTACCGATGACCTCCGTTGAGGTACTGGGTGAACGGGTTGCTAGTGTACCGTAGGTGAATGCATTGTTTTCAGCAGCCAATATCGCCGGATCATGTAAAACTGGGGTAACGAAACATACTGGCTTGAAAGAAAAGGCTTGTGAAAGGCGTACATACTATATTTTACTCTTGAAGACAGTGTTTATTTTATATTGGATCTGCGTTACCTGGGAGATTATTTTTAGTTAGTTAGACCTTAAAATAAAATCTTTAAACATCCTCGAAATACTCCCTGTAGAAAAAATTATCTCTAAAGGGTATCGTTCAAAAGTCCAAGTTGGGGTTGATTTGGCGTGACCCACTGATCAAAACGATTGTTCAGTAAGCCTTGGATTGGATTCAGCAATCGCTATCTACCTATCTGACTCGGGTGTTCAAAATTACTGGTGATGTTCGTCAAGAGTTTCCTTTTTCCCCTCCCTGCTCTCTTTTGTCATGGGCGACATTCTGGAAGGTTCGCTTGAGAAATCCAGTGAGCTTGGTGTTTAACTTCTTCCTGGCGCTCTGTTCACCGACTTGGAGCATGTGGATAATATTGTCTTACTTAACCCACTTGCAAAAGACATGCAGACTATGCTCAGTAAGGTGAATGACCGGGTTGGTCGTATGCACTGCGCTGATCACTTTCAAGATGTAAAGCGCTTCTTTATGAACGTGGCACTTCCACTTCTACCTTCCTTATTGCAGACAATCTACTTGAGACTGTTGAAATTGTCACATACCCGAGTAACACTATCTCATCAGTCTGACGTATAGCTTATGAACCGTCAGCGAGGATAACAGAGACGCGAGTATGAGTGTCGCTGGATGGAAGGGTATACAAACTCAACGTACGTGCTGTTTTAGTCTATGGCTCCGTAACTCGGCCTGTTTGCAACGAAGACAAAAGCATATATACTCTGTTTGACCGGCGGTGTCTCTACTAACAGTCAAGTAGACTGATCACGTGGGCAATAAGGCCGTTTACCGGCAAGTATTCAGGGAACCCTTGGGATGCGCAATCAGTTGGTCACGTAATCGCATTACGCAACCTGCCATGAATGGGTTATCTGCTCCACGTGCCAGTCCAGCGTTCACCGCACCGGACATTATATAAAAAAAGTTGAACAGAACCTTGTGATTGCTGAGCAACAATGTAGCCACGAAATATGAAGACCTTGACCGCCCCAGTGAGTAAAGTAAGCTGGTGTTTCCTGCCTAGTCGAAAGCCTCGTGATCACTCAAATCACTGGTTAGAAACGACATCCGAGATGGTGGTTTGCCGCAATCAACGATGTACCCGCATTCATGCTATTTCTAATTTTTCCTCTTCGTTTCCGCCTATTTCCTTATCTATTTGCTTAAACTTTCTAGTGACGTTTCTTCTTCCAGGTTATTCCACATTATTGTTGAGGGGAGTGGCGGTCCGAACCATAATATCTTTCGGCCAGGCTCATGGCTGCTATGATGACGATGATGATGTTGACGATATCTACTAGATTTCAGCTTGCTGCAAACAGTATCTTTTCTATGAAACTTTGGCTGGTGCTCCTTCAGTAAGGTTAACTAGTGCAGAATATAAGCGCAACGTTAAAGGTAACGTTTCTTCTCTGGGGGCCTTTTATACAACAGGAGTACTGTAATTGGTTCATAAGCACAGATGAACCTGTAAGCCAGATTTTCAATGAAAAGACAGTTGAAATCGGTTTTCATTGCAAACAACTTGGCTTACTTCGTCTAAGCACAAATTGTACAAATGATCAATCAAGTGACCGAAAATAGTCCGTCTAGTTTGCTCAGCGATGCTTACACAATTAAGTGATAACCCGGATTAATATTCCGTTGTTGAATTAACCATTATTTAACTACCATGAATTTCGTGAAAACCCTGGTTTATTGACTTCCGTTCCAGCAGCAAATGCCAGTAATTTGGCTGGTGAAGTTCGAAAGCATGTAGACCTTTATACTCAATACCGCCGGCCCCAGGTGGACTGTCAGGCTCACTTGGGTAACACGCTGAAACCGTTCCTGTTCCCGCTGATCATTGAATATTGCTTGATCACTGGCACCTTGTTTTACAAAATGTTGCAACGCGTTGGTCAAAAGTCACATTTCAAATCTACTATCAGCGGCCGTCTACCGATGACTTCTGTTGAGGTACTGGGTGAACGGGCTGCTAGTGTACCGTCGTTGAATGTATTGCCTTCAGCAGCAAACACCGCTGGATCATGTGAAACTGAGGTAGTGAAGCATACTGGCTTGAAAGAAAAGGCTTGTGAGAAGCATACGTACTATCGACAACTCCTAGGCTGTCGTGTGTACTTGCCACCGCTTTTAGATGACGCTGAAGAGGAGCCGGCTCAAGGTCAGTGAGTGCATAATTACTGGTTTATAATTTTTCGTCTTAAGAATTATTGGCGTCACTCCAGAAAAGATGACGTTATCAAGTAGAAGTTGGTGATTTTGCCTGTAATAGTAGGTTTATCGTATAGGCGTTATTTTCTAGCACAAAGCCGATCGAACGCTTCAGTAATAGTCACAGCTTCCTAATTAGTCTGGGGACCTATTTTTTTTTAGCATAAAACACTTTCTGTCCAAACTTATTCTATTCACATATCTACCCCGTACAATGTCAACATTTTCTGAAGGCGAAGTCAGAGCTGAAACCAGGAAGGCATTTGAGTTCAAATGTAGTATTCCCAGGGTGGATTCGAGGCCTAAAAATCTGCTGATATAATTTTTTTCGCTGAGATGTAAACGAAAGCTGTTACTTTTCCACTACGAGTTGAGGACCAAACAGTTTATCGGTAATATGGTTTGGGGTTATCTGAATCCACTGTGTTGTACGTGACAGCTAGTAAGGTTCACACAGAATTCCTGTGACTTGTCTGCTAACATGCTTTAAATAATTTCTTTTCCAGAAATCCAAGTGCTGTTTGTGGCCTTTTAAATCATTAACTTTACTGACAGCTATTCGACAGCTTAGGGAACATCCACGAGAGACTTGCATTCTTCTAGGAAACTTTTAATTTAATATTTTAACCCTTCCATGTATGATTTATGCTTTTTATTGTTATTTTGTATACTCTTCATCCCATGTTGTTAATAGTGTGTTCTTCCCAAGCATGCGATCCAAACAGGATAATCAACACAATACAAACACGGCTTCGAAGACGCTATCGTGACAGCCATTGTCACCGTTCGCATACGGGCCTTTTCCTTGGACTCATGATTTTCACAGCCAGTTGTATTGGCATTAGTTTCTTCCTGGGTCGAAACAAAATCAACTTACTTCGTTTCACACCTAACATTTATCAACACTGGAAAATGTTCGTACTCAGTGCCAGTTTACTTGCTTCTGTGCTAGCCTTGATTCAAACTAACCAACTGAAATTTAGACGTCGGAAGTCCAGCGAAAGTTTTGAATACAGTCTCTTGGGTCTTGGCCTTCTCGGCTACTTGGTGTTCTATATGCTCCTGTTTGTGCCCTCCTTAGAAACCATAGTACATGTTTACTTGTATGGAACGACAACAGATCAGACGGACACAAAACTTAAAGCGGTGGACCGTATGAACACATTGAATTTGGATCGTCTTGTCGGTACCGCTTGGTTATACATGGGCAAGTCTGTGCTGGAGATTGTACAAGTCCTGGCACAATTCTTCTTCATAATTGAGGCCTCACGTCGCGGACCCTGTTGTGTCAACCAGGCAGCTATAAAGCCAGGACGGTCCACAATTGTATTTCTGTTGATTGCCAATTTAGCCCTATGGCTTCTGAATACTTTTGAGGCTCGTCATACGGAGCAACATCTAATTTTGTACAAACATTACTTTGGATTACGAACATGGTCGATAATCACTTGTTGCTTCATACCTTTGATTATATTTTTCCGTTTTCATTCAACCGTATGCCTAGCTCAAATATGGTCATCCTTGTATAAATTGGAATGAAATGTTTCAGGTATGTACAAAAAAATCTAACAATGGTTTGAAGTTTGATGTAATCTATTCTGGAAAAATCTGTCTGAACCATATATCCTTCCAGTGATTTGATTTTACCTATTGTTCTCATAATCCCAATTCACCAATGCTGGTAGCTTCCTAAATCAGCTCTACTTTTTAATGGATGTTCAAATTATATCAATCAGTTACAGAGGTGTAAGCACCGTTTTGTTGAAACACATAGCAGATAACGGTGGCACACTGTCCGATTAATTTATTCACTCAAAGCGAAAAAGCCGTTTAAAATTTTCATACGAAACAGGAATGCCAAGCTATAAATTATCGAACAACGATGACATAGAACATAGGTGGAACAGTCAAGCAAACAGAATACGAGCAAGCCGTTGCACAACGAAACAGAACGGTTACGGCGTAAGTTAGTTGAAAAATTGATCAATAGTACACCATGACCGTTCTATCGTGATTTATAGCGACTTGCTCGTTTTCTGCCCGCTTGACCGTTTGAACGATATACTATGTGGCTGCTTCTCGATAATTTCGTGTTTCGTTCACTGACACTAGGCCTCACTAGGTTAACTGGAATTATATACATCCCATGATACGTGTAAACACCAGAAGTGTATAAACAAAAAAATTCTTCCTGCTTCGTGTTTTGTTGACTGATCCAATGACCATGTTTTACATGTGCATGCTTTGCAGCCAGCTTTTGAGGCCTAGTTGACTGGCACATCCAGTTCGTTGTTCAATGCTCGCTGCGAGCTTGAATGGAAATTCGGACTTCCGGCCACCGGTTATTCTAGCTGGCCACATTGGATTTCCATCTCAAGCATACCTTCAGTTTTCAGTGCTGAGTAGTCTGTTTTTGGCACTCTGTCGGCGATTGAAAGCTCGTGCCATAAGAGTAATTAGCGTAGGATTATCAAGTTAACTGGCTCGGATGATACCAAGGACGTTGTGCAGATGTAGTTGATGATATAATATCCTTGATACTTGGATGAGGTGTTAAGCAATGACTGATCAGTTATCACTGGTGAGCAGTAGCGAAATTCCGTTTTGTACGGGTTGAATAACACATAACGTGTACGTTCTTCCGACGAACGTTGAGTGACGTACTTATCACCAATGACACCAAATATTAAAACCAAGTCGAGTCGCTAAAAACGTGGTACTACTGACATAAACACTATGATCAATCACAAGAAACAAACATCAGCCCATTTACGTTCGCAGGATAAAGTACACCGGTTGGCTGCAATAGGCCGTCACGGATCGAAAGGCAAGTCAACAGCAAAGATTGGCTACCGATAGGCAAGGACGTACCGATGAAATGCGATCGGATCTGTCTGATGTGTGCCTAAATGGCAGGCCTTCGGGCAGACCGACGAGTTGGCGACACTATCACGTCGACCAATTGGAAGGTCGTATTCACAGGGCTGGGAAGGGTGCCAGTGACAGATAACAATGGGTGTGCGGGCAGGCGGTGAGATTCATTGACTGAGGGGGGCAGGATGGAGAAATCAGTACTTTTAGACGCGGGTTGTGAGAATAACAGTAACTGGCATCTAGTTAGACGGGGTCATCGAGAAAAGTGCAACAGGGTCATTCGAAGGGAATTTTGACATCCAAAAATCTGCACAAATGGTTGCCATTGTCGTATTCCAATAGACATATCAGTCATCCTCTTTCAAGGGGAAGCATTATACTCACGTTTTTCTGTTGTTTGAGCTCACCATTAGTGCACCACATTGCCACGGCATGGACAATACCTACAAGCTGATTATGCGGAGCGTTATCATATGATTTGTAATCGTTGTATGATATCAGTGGTCTTGTACTCGTTAGTTTTAAGTGTACCCATTAGCCCGCGTTTTGCAGATGACCTGGAGATGACAAGGCAGTGAATGGACCTGTTCGATGTGTGTACGGTAAGAAGCTGGTTAAACCGCTGAGGCCTGTCTTGTATGTCGTTGTGGGACTTAACGTTATGGTTGACAAAGTCGGGGGCTCGTTCATCCCAACACTCAGTGGAATATCTTGACGTTGTAATGAGACAGCCAAATTCCGGAACGGATGGACTGTGCACAACACGATCGACCGAACGAATTGTCACTCGATTAAATCTGATCAACGAGCGAGAAATGGCAAGCAAAAACCCATGAGAGGAAGCGTCAAACACTCACACAAAACCAAATAAAAATGTACACGACGCCTGAGTAAAAACCACTGTTGCGTTGTGGACTGGAGGTCCGGTTCACAAAAGCAAACGTGCGATGCATGAGAGCGTGAGAGTTGTACAATAAAGATCTTGGTTTAATGAACGACTTTTGACAACCATATGAGTAACAGAATTTACGAATTCTCGCGATAATTTTTAAGGCACTGAACTAATGCCAGTATTACTTGTGACCACTTAGAACATATTTCACCTTTGACAGAACAGTTAGCTCATTTCAGTAGACTAGCCATGGCAGAGCCGTCACAATCAAGTTTGTGGCGAAATATCCGCAGGTAATCTTATCATCTCAGTGAGGTGGAAACAGTCGTTAACCTTTTCTCTCGGGGCATCGATTCCAGGCCAAGAAGAACTTTCGCACGATGAAGATCATGCAACCAACCCTCTGATGCGGATGATCAGAGCAGGCTGATGAGCAGGCCAGTGTAATTAATCAATATGATATATGAGTATATGAATGTTTCAACTGTTGAGTTAACCACTCCAATGCACATTGAAGTCTCTTAGACAGAATGGATCACAAACGCACTACATTCATTAAACCTGAATGGACTGTCAGAGATAAACAAAGGCAACCGACAAGCAGAAGTAAACAATAGACCAAGCACCCTTTTGCATTGTGACACTACTACAAACAATCAGTCGTAAATTTGGGTCATTCAGTTACGACAAGGTTTACAAAGAAAACTCCATATCCTTTTGCCTCACAGGTCTAGCATATGAGTCGGAAGCATTAGGTAAGATACTCGACAAAAATATTTCCTTTTGTCCCGCATGTCAGACTGTTGAATCAAAGGATCTGATCATGTCCCATGAGCCAACCTGAAACGCATCCATGAGCACTGGATGCTGCCTGTTCGGACATGTGACGTGCGTAGAATTTTACATACGCGACTGTCTGATATATTTTGATGTTTTAGGAACAAACCACCTAATTGACGAATTCAGTTGAAAAGCAAGAATAGAAGATTCTTGCGTTTAAGTCCGTAACGTCGACAAAAGTCATTCTTAGAAACCAAACAACTGGTTGTGAAATAGACAAATTCCACTGCAAACAATCGTGGCTTTTTTAACCATCTTATGAGAACAACTTGTAGTGTTGTGAGGTTGAGAGAGTCAATGAACTACACTAAATACGAACGTGAAAATTATAGTCTAGGATGGAACTACATGGATTGAGCAAGGTAGAAGAATATTACCTAGATATTCTATGTCAGATTCGTACAAAACCTAGATATTGAAAGTTTAAGTATATCATGCAATTGGTGTGTTGGACTTGGGTACGCAATACCATTGTCCATTTTTCCCATTCTGGCTAAACTGAGTAGAAGAATAAATGTGCGTATTACTGTTAATGGTCTACGTAATCATTTCCAGTATTTTCATTCGAACACAACTCACTTACGCTGACATGCGTCATTTGTTTTGGAGCATTCCTCTGCATTTTGCAATATAAATGACTGAACAAATCACACACGTGCCACAAAATGTTTTCGCGGTATGGTCGGTTTACATTTTTATGTATGTGGTACTGTAAAATGAAAGAAATCTAAAAGCCACATATAGTCTACAGTTTAGATGTTTAGCAGATTGGTTGATACAAAATTTCACACAGCAGATAACGAGTAGCTCACGGGGTAGAGCGGCAATGAACGCCTTCAAAATTACAGAGCAAACGTGTGTCGTTTCCATGAACAGTACAGTCAGCAGTGTAATGTTTACGATAAAAGCAGTTTGCATGGATGCAGAACGAAATCATTTTTGAAGACTCCAAACAGATTTATTTCCAAATGGAACATTTATCGGGCACACAGAGCTTACAATAGCACAAGTAACACTAATTTTGTACTACAGTAGACAGGAGGGCTTAAGACGTGTCTCTCAGGAAAAGATTTTGTGAAAAAGTCGATGGATATTGTGTCGATTATTTTATACTGCAATTTAAACAGTATATGTCTGAAAAACTTGAAACCCTGAGTCCTCTACAATAACTTCATAAATGCAGAAACAAGACATGTTGCGATATGATGATACTTTGTTTACTCTCATCAGTCGCAAACCTATGACAGACAAATGGAGATAGACAAAGTGTGGACACGCATACAGTCACATCACGTACTATCATCACCGCCACTGCAACCCTATAGGTTGCTTCAACCACTTCTGTGCACATAGCGCCGATTGGTGAGTTCTGATCAAAATGGCTTCGCTAAAGACCAATAGCTTCGGGTTCTGATGACGTAACAATATTTTGAATGATCTAAGTGCGTCAGCCCGCTGACATGTTATCATGAGGCGTCTGGCAATCGATGGTGCGGGCCTTCGAGTAACAGATTCACTGGTTTCAGATTGTTGTCATGAGTTGTTTCAACCATTTCGGGATGCGTTCTCCCACTCGCTGAGATAGCTGTCGGTCTGTTCTGCCCATGTAAACGTCAACGCAACTGCAAGTGAACTGGGAGATAAAGTGAGAGACAGAATGGTCAGACAAACTGCGCTCGTGATTGCACAGAACAGGTCTTTTGTGGTTTGAACAAAGCGTATTTGGGTTGTCGCATATGTACGGCATATGGGACGTTGTAATTTATGTTTGATGTCGTTTGCAGATGATGATCGCACTTGAATAGTTTTGTACGCCCTCGAAAGAATACGCTGGTTCCTTCACGATGTAGTAATGCGCTTAACAGAAATCGGACTCTCTTCCTGATGATAATTAACACGGAAAATCTTACTTAGTAGAGTAACGCGAATGTCTCCGTTAATTGCTCCCATGACAAACCAAAAGACAGGCGCGTAAAGCAACTTAATTCGGCTCCAACAACGTGTGAGACAAGGATAAAAATTATAAGGTATTTATGTGGTGCATAGCGACCTACAAACATTCTCAAATCGGAAAATCGAAGGACAGTTATCAAAAATAGTGGTCAAGGTCACTGAACTACCAATAAGCTTAGCGGAATAAAGGTCATAGAGGTAAAACAGCAAAGGTTATCTCTCGACTGTTCTGGAAATGTCCGCTCATTCTGATTGGAGAAACTCGCTTTCTCGAGGAAGTAGGCGGTTTTGGACAAAAATTGGACTCTCTGACAAATTGCAAGAATCGAAATATATTTTTCTTTCGAGCTGTTTGTATTGGCTCATTGTGTTTGTTCATCATGGTGTGAATGCCTATGAACTTTTCAGGATAGGCGTCTGGTTGTGCGGCCAACAAAACTGGTTCCACAAGAATAAGTGAATGAGTATACACAAAATGAGGCTGCAGACACAGGCACCTTATCTTTTACATGTGGGCATAGAACCGGATCGGACGTAAAGTGAACACGCACGTTAGCAGCGTAACATATTGCATTAATTGTATTTGTGAGCCTACGCGACCAGACGCCTATCTGAACATGTCCGGGAACACCGCCCAACTTGACTCAACAGTGGAATAACGGAATCTGTCAACATTACCATATTATCACACCTGGTGGATTCCAAGCGTTATGTTAATAAGGCGGATACATTTCGCTCAATCTACCGAGTTAAGGTCTCCCAATCGAGGGCAGTGAGGTATAGGATCCTGTCTACAGCAGAAGCTATTGGAATTCACTTGTATAACCCACTCCCGTGTGTCCAGAAACGTTTTGTTCAGGCGTTGGATATGCCCTGGCCATCTCCCCCACCCTGTTAGCTTGTCAAGGATCACGGTTCAAGTGGGACACTTGATTGCCGTGTGACATTGAATTGACTGACCTCATTAACTGCCCGTTCCCTGTTTACTCCCTTCATGTTTACCCTGTAAAATGTGTGATATAAATGTGATGTATTCAGCCTGATGAAGATACGGGTAGGTACGACTGACGAGCGTAAACGAACTGTTAACATATCGCAACATGTCTTTTTTTTATATTGATGGAATATATATGTTAGTTTGCCTGAGTATGTCTAAAAACTCAAACAGTTCGGGCGAACCAACCAGAATTCAATAGTGTACATCCTTATGACATGTGTTGATTTTCGGAGGATTAATTTATCAGAGAGATGGTAACAACTGATATGATAATGTTCTTCCCACTCCAGCTCAGTCGATTTCCAAGCGGGTCTTTTGTCAAGTAGAGGACAGCGGAGCCTTTTAGCCAACGGACGAGGGCAGTTTACAGTGGTATTCAGACAAAATTTAGTTAGAGGATTAATAGGTGGTGCATCGTGTTCGACGAGCCACATGTCATATTAATGGTACACATATTCTTTCCATGAACAAGTAATACATTAGTAAGTGAATCAAAAGAAATTCAAATATATTCGCTTGAAAAGGAATGAGGTTGATATCTGCTGACAAATAGAAGATGAGAGAGGACTGCGGTTGGTTATAAAAGTTTAAGTCACTCAAATCAGGCGAAGTTTCTTTTGAATCTTGGTCATCCGGCCATTGGAGAAACACCGAAGCTGACGTTTAACTACATCTAGAGGTTGTCATTTCATTTCATTAAATTCTCCAGCGGATTCCTTTGGAAGCGAGCTTTTCAAACTTTGCATGAGAATAAAACTTGGTTTTTCGAATGTTGGTAATATGTCAAGTAATTCGATAATTTACATTTCCACCCAATTCATCCGGGCAGACGTAAGTATAGTTTCCGTGGAACTAATTGCTATCGTCACATTATATATGCTTTTTTGTTTGGCGTGTTTATTTTCTAGTCGCTTGCGTATAAATACTATTTCCTCTCATGTTATTCTGTGCTTTCTCAAATTATAGAACGCATGTTTCGTTTATTCGTTTTGTTAATGTACACACAGTTAAGTTAATCACGTTGTCTACTTACCATTTTCGTATAGGTTAATCACAGTCAACGTTGCGCTCCGATAATAGGTTCTATGTTCGTAAGCAATGCCTGCAAATTGAGCAACTATTTGCCTTTTCTTATTCAGTGGGTAGTGTTGCGTAAATGATTAGGTTTGTGTTTATTTTGCTGCAAACCTTACATTGATATGACAAAACTTTGCGTCAGATGCTAACTTTAGGGGTTATTGGACGTCCGATACTCTCTTGTTTCGCGATGAGAAATAGACCAGAAAATCAACAATGATATTTCCTGAATTTCACGATTAAACGTTACCTTATGATGTCAGTTAGAATGTTTCACCCAATATACTTCGGTGCGAACGCTCAATGGTTCGCTCAATACAACCTTAACCGACAAAGCAACCGGATCCTAGAAGGAAATGAAGAAACATTTCAACAAGTACTAAACCGTCCAAAAGAATCACTCGATTTCATTAACGGAAACCCACTTTTCAAAGTAAACGAATACAAATAGAAGAGCAAATAATTTAGACTACGGTCACAAGTTATTGAAGGACAATAGAATTAGATACCATGTAACAAAATGAACCAATTACATCACTCACAACATGATCTTCTCACTTTGTACGCAAAATAAACCGGACGCAACTACGAGGAACACCTCACCGACAGTGAACAATTTTGAATCACCCACAGTTCACGGTATTTTGACAGTATTTATACAAGGATTTAAACACATACTGAAAGTTTCCGTTGATACATCGCATAAATTATCAACACAAACATTAATATATCTGACTGGTTTTATTCGCTTCGCGCACAGTAAGAGGGAGAGCACAGGTATACAAATAGTCGGTCTAAACTTTGCTTGTCAAATTACATGTTGACTTAAGTCCAAAATTTGGGGATAAGTTCAGTGTACTCAAGTTCCTTCAATTACTTCGACTTAGAACATACTACCTATGCTCAACTGAAATAAGAGTGCTTAATAAGTAATAAAAACGTTCGAAGACTTTTAAGTCACAGAAAAAGAATATTACCAGTTAACCTTGTCCAGTCTTTTGTGCTCACCCGATGCCAGTCATGACTAAATTCTGCATCACTAGTGCAGTTCAAATTAATTTGATCTTATTCATTAGGTGAACTGAAAACTGCATTGATATCAGTCACATTCCATTTTGCGATCTGGCTGGGCAAACTGCTCTACTCAAGAAGAAGTCCTTAGCGGATTATCTGTCTCTGACAGTGACCAGTTGTGTACAACTACTCGTATGCACCGGAACCACCTCATTGGAAACAGGGCTATTATACACCGTTTCTTCAGAGACAACATTCTGAGAATGCCCAACATGTGTTCTTCCATTTCTTTACTTGCAGGCCCTTATATGCTGAACCAGGATGTTAGGATTACGGCAACCTGGTGGAAATTCAATTATTTCGTTCTGAGGGTTTAAACAAGTGTTGTTGGTGTGTGTCCATAGAATCAACTCACCTCTCTTGTTGGAAAACCTAGATTAGGTAGAGATATTACTGGAGTAGTTTCTGGCGTACGTCGTGGTTGGATCAAAAAGCGTGCGCCGAAATTGTCTTTCTCAAACGTCCCCCGTTTTTATACATGCGCAGTGGTGGAATATAAAATAAATCATGGTGGATGAATCAGTGTTTTCATTGTAGCTGTTTTCTGGTTGACCAACGTTGTTGTAATCTTTTTATAATCCAATCGTTCATTTGATCTTTACTGTTAGCATAGCTTCTAAGATGATTATCAACAGTCCATCAAGAACCACTCCACCTATTTCTACTTAATCAAGTCGAGTCAAGAAATTTCCGTATGCAAATTCATAGGTGAATATTCATCGATTACACAACATGTTTGTGAGACAAATATTTAGTAAACCCGACAATCCAAATTTACTGTCGACCCACCTTGAAAGCGTTTGAAAATAATGAGTAGCATACCAAGTGAGGATTGGCAGATGAACAGTATGCACGGGAATGTACATAAACAGACTAGAAATGCGGTTGAGTTGAGGGATGTGAACATACACTTTATAGTGGGTCTAAAAGAAGACGATGAACGGAATCAGACAAAATTCTGGATGCAAGTGAATTGCATGCCTTAAAACGTTGAACCATCTTGGAGTCGGTATAATTACAGCAAGGATTGCCGCCGCATTCAGACAAGTGCCTGATGGATCTAGTAACAAGAGGGAAATTCTTGGTTGGAAGTCCAGAAACAGTGAACGGGGAACAATATAGTCAAAAGGGGTATACTCGCACATTCACAAGCGATGGTCAAGCTTATACGTGGTTGAAGATGACTTCGGACATTTATCACCAAGCGTAAGTGTTTTCCTTTACATAAAACCACTGTTTAGACGGAGACACCACATCTCTTTGTGGATCAAAGCTATATATGGATGCTTAACAGATTGAGCCCTGGGGATAAATCTGTCTTCAAACTGTGTCAGGAGGCAAGTATCAAAAAAGTGCTTGCAAGTTGTTCGTTTAACAAAGACAAAAACAACATTGATAGATCTGGGTGTATAGAGCGATGAGGGTCATGCACTGAACCTAATATTCATTTCAATAATGTAATTTGATGCAATGAAGGACGAGGATGTGTTTCGAGTGTTGGACACCTAAATGGCATCGGCTGCATAGTTCGGTGGCAAAAACGAACCATTGTCATCAAACATGGAGTTTACATAAGAGGGAGTGGAAATCGAAGAAAAAATTGCTTCCCAATTCATTATCAGTAAAGAAGATTCTTGGTCATTTGTACGAGTTATCTTGGATAAATTCGAAAATTATTCCCTACCAAAAGTGTGGCTAATAGTCGGTTGCATTGTTCCTTGAGGAAACAAAGCAAAGCCTGTCTGTCTACGCACTTGAAGGAATTACTACTACAGAAGAAGCAGAGCTGGATTGTTCAGCAATTTGCACTCGTGAATGACAAAGTTGTGTTAGAAAAACGAAAAGATGCGTTATCAGTAGAGTGGAAATGGCGATATACAAACTGATGTGGATCGGTGTAGTAAGTTAGCAACATTAGACGTTTACGAAAAGGCTTTTCAAATGCGTTTACTGTCATCGAGATGCATGCAGTTGATAGAAATTCGAATGTGACTTTTTGATACCGGTGTAGTGCTGGCAGTTCTTCGATAGCCATCAGTTTTCCTCTGTGTGATGCACTTGGTAAACGTATCTTCACAATGTTGGCATACCCTTCAAGCACAGCTGGTGACAGTCTGTCTATCCCATTTGCAAGATTTGAGTTGCATTTTTAGAGCAAACAGTTGCATTTTCAACAGGAAGAAAGCGCTTCACATGCAGGAGTTAATGACTACCATTTCGTAAACTTTCGAAATTTTGGTTTAATTCTTCAGCTTTGTATTGTGTGGTGGTGACGGTTTGTTTGGAAAGATATTTGCAGGTTACTGATACAAGGTTGATCGAAACGCTCCCTGATTTTGATGATGGAATTGGCGATATTTCGCAAATCATCTGCTATAAAATTCTTGATCACAAATCGATTAAACTCACCTGGAAAGATGTACTACGAAGCATCTAGACGTGTAAAAACAATGGTAGAAAATACACTCGCAAATGCCTCAGGTTCTGAACTGGTAGAAACGGGCGATAGGTAAGTGGTTGAAATTAAATTAAAACGACATCCATCCAGAGACACGGGTTCTCAAGGCACATTAAAACAGCCTGCATGTATTGTGGCTTATCTGAGTGCATTTGAGCGTGGCTGATACCAGGATTGTTTTGTGCAAGTAATAACAAGCCAACTACAATTTTGACAGAATCCTTGGTGGTCCTCCCGTTAAGACGTGAGACTATTAATTTGAACGATGCTATCCTCAATATTTGAATGTCAACCAGTGTCTTGTGACAGGATTGTTCACAAAAATTCTCATTCCCCACGCTGGATAATGTTAATTAGGTAGATCATATTGCGGGGCAACCAACAACTATTTCCACCGCCATAAAGATCAAAAAGTTGTCGAATATTTCAACCATGGAAGAGAAGTAGATTAAACGCAATCTCACTTTACACAGTTGACGCAGAGACCATAAGGAGACCGTGTCAATGATGGCAAGTGAATCCCTACACAGCAAGACAGAAGGTCGGGCAGTCTGTGACTGGGCTGGTATTTGAAACGATTGATTCATTTGAATAGTTTGGACAAGACAGTTCGAACATGAAAACTAGTAAATGCAAGGATTTCGTACTGACTCGTTAACACACAGTTTACAGTAACACGGATGGTTCTTTTATAGCCAAAAACTGGAGTATTGGACACTTAATAGGCGGGTTAGGATAAGTGATTAAGTCCAGGGAAGTGTCAAATTCATGAGCAGTTTTGCTGAACAGAGAGAGCTGGTTTGAGTCGGTTGATTGCGACTACTTCGGCAAACCGTCAGAATCTTGGGTTAGACTGACGTAACGGGAATCTGAATGTACAAGATGGATCGATAGCGTGACCAGTGGTCAGGACGTGTCTAGCGGCTGAGGAAGCTGGTTGTTTACGTGTTGCAGCAACATTGCCGTCCTCCGGTATCACAGACTTTTGCACCAATTTATGTAAATGTTCCTTCATTCTGGAGTTCGGGCACTTCTCGGTTCCGCCTGTGTAACTTTCTCCACAGTTACGTACAAACCATTAAACACAATGTGATGTGACACCGCTATTCTGATCTCCCTTAACTGAAAGCACTGAAAACTTCTGATTCTGAGTGACTACACGGAGTTCAGATGGACTGAAATTTCGCTTAATTAAATCACTCAACTGTTGTGTTGTTTGGTGAATGATATAATCACCCTTAAAAGGTAGCTCTATGTAGACCTTTATCCCTCCACCTCTACGGATGTTACCTTTTTTCTACTATGTCTATCTACGAACTTTCTGGGATAATCATTTGATTGTGGGGTAAAAGGAAGCAGGTCTAGTTTTTCTGCAAGTGTGTCGTGCGTACAGATTCGCTTTGCCTGCATGAACAGATTATTCACTGGTGTTAGTTTATGTTGGACCGCAGTGAAGCTGCTTAAGTTTAATTGTGGTATTTGTTCCTCACACCCCTCATTCAGAATAGCCGGACATTTCCAGATGATAACACAGTAGTTCACCGATGCAAAAAGCATTAGGTCACTTTACGTTATTGACCATTCATCTCGTCTCGCTCCATCACTTAATTTGAAATCACACAGAACAGCTTTGGTAGTGCCTCAGCTTTGATGTAGATCACCAGATGTCCTGTTCTTGTGAGAAGCTCTAAGACGTTTTTTTAAGTTCATCGGATTCTAAGTTTTCAAAGCATTAACCGGATATGTAGAAACATCTGAGGTTATGTAACACTGAAGGAAATTTAGCTCATTTCCGATCTATGAACCGGACAGTTTTGACGCAAAAGTGTCAGATGCATACAGTCAGTATCGACCCAGCATTACCAAATTTACAATGATATGAATCGGTCTTTTGTGTGAAACAACTAAGTTGGTTGAGTGAACAGATGATCAGTAGGTTAGGAAAGGTTACGGAGTCCAGGACACGTCCAAATTCACGAGGAATTGTTTCCAACTGCAATAGGACGGCTTGGGTTTATTGGTTGCTACTTCCCCGGCAAGCCACAAGAATCGTGAGGAAAAACACTGTGGTAGGATTCAGAATGTAAGCGGTGGGTCGCCAACGTGACCAGTAGCCATGGTGTGTCCAGCGCTTGTGAACACCGACTATTTACTTGCTTCGACAACCTTGCCATTGTGAGTTAACATTGGTTTCTACATTCATCTAGGCAAGTATTCTCTCAATCTGGAGAGTGAGCATTTCCAAATTCTGTCTGGGTAATTTCAGTTGCAGATGAGGCAACGTCGGTCTGATGCCAGCTGACTGAACGAATCAAATTAACCAATCTATATTGTGAGATGACTTGAATGCCCATACAGGGATTCAGGAGCTGCGCTGTGATTTATCGCTCCAAAATATTCCATCTTTGCTTAATGAACTATCCATAACAACCTTGCCTAATTTGAGCTCTGAATGCCTGCAGTGTGCATACTTCTGTTTGTCACACAAACTAGAGACAAAACCATTGTGGGGGAAAACTACGAACGGATGTCTCAAAATAAAATAGCTACTTGCCGGAATGTTGATCGGTTGAATAACAAACGTGATGATGGCCGCATGTAGATATACGACTTGTACATGTTAAAGTATTCTTATATGGTATATGTTGGTTTCCATAAGAAACAAACCATTGGTATCAACAGCCGCTCGGGACACATACTGAGTGCCACAGACGATTAACTAATGAAGTTGTTCTGACCCTAACACATTGAATATCGTGAAGTGTGGAAGCGTGTCGGAGGAAATTTATGTGAAATGAAACAGGCAAGACGACCGAAAGTTAGGCCACCTTAAACAGAAGGGACTGTTGATGTCTAAAAACCGGGTTCTCTTGGTACAATTCACAGCGACTGAACACGTCTACAGAATGTTGACACTGTATTAATCTCGTCTGCCATTCGTTAAAGCACACTTTAATACGCAGTACAATCTGGACGACAGTGAAGATTGAACGAAAAATAGGGCGGTTCAGTTAAAGATAGAGACTAGTGTTTACTGTTACTAGAACTCAACGTCCCTCACGCACATAGTACTTGTTACTGTTGTTTAATCAGCCGTGTCTACAGGTCATCAGTTAGCTTTGGTTTGTGCCAACTAAAATGGTCAGATGACTGTTATGATCTGTCGTCAGGGTGTGGTTTGCCATCGATTCGTCCTGGTTTTATTTTCGTTTATTGGTTTGGTTGTCAATTTGCTTCATTGATTAAATTACGCAGTTTTACGGATAGCGTTCGACCAGTGGCCGAGAGAAACATCCAGACTGTAGGTGGCATTGAACTGCACTGAAGTGAGCCGTAACTGAACCGTTGGACAACGTGTGAATCTGAATGGTTAGGCTGATTTTATCTCGCATTAGAGAATTGTGACCCACGGGCTGAAAGCAACGATCAAAACTGAACATCAGCGTATGTGTGGTTCAAGGTGGTTTGAAGTCTGTCGCGCAAAAACGTAGGGAAACACATCCCGTGAAATAACAGTCGTGGTAAAATAGTCTTCTCAGATGCAACACTGGTTCTACGTGTCGGTCTTTCTTCTGTTCCAAACTGTCACTTGTGAAGATCCTTGCAGCTCTGCTAAACAATGGCTGGATATGGTTACATGTATAACCTGTGGGAAGAAATGACTGATTTGGGGTTATTGTCCATTTCATCTGGCTGTGTCGAGGTCAAGTTACTAAAATATTGAAAATTTCTAGTATGCTATTAAAACGCGCCTTGACAACGTCTCGAATTATGAGATATGAAACGAATCCTCAAGGCACTCCATCAATTGCAAATGACGAGATCAACGGGACAGAATTAAACAGTCTCAACATTAGTTGCCAGTGGGGGCGACTGAGAAACGTAAGTCATTCTTGCATCTCTACAGGACTAATATACCGCAGAAAGCCGCGACTAATAGCGAACCAAGACGTTAGAATGTAACCAAACCCGCTAGTGACTTCAAGGGAACTCAAGTAGGAGTGAAGGTTAGGGATAGAAACTATTAGAGCCATTCTGAACTTCACCGTGGAAATAAATTATGCAAACTGGGAAACGGTCCACATATCTTTATCGGTATCTCAAGAGTTCGATATGAGAAATCCCGGCAGACAGCAGGAGCAGATCCAGGGACAGGATTACCACTACCAACTTGGCCAGGACCTTACTTACTTAACTGTGTTGTACTGAAATGTTTTGACATCAATACAAATAACAAGTAACGACTAGTGTTTAGCAGCTAGCTGGGAGAATGTTACGAGTCAATAGAGGAAGCTTTTGAACAGAAAACTTGTCAGTACTGGAACTGTACGGAACTCAGGGCAAAACCGTCCACAAAGAGTCGATGGGAACGTGAGTCATTGAAAGTGGAAGAAAGGGAGCAACTGTTGATTCTTTTTTTATCACGTGCTAACCAAGGGAGTAAATTTTAGTAGATACATTTAGATTATTTACTGCTCCGTGACGTAGTGAGCCATTTTTACACTACTAATAAGAAGTGGTCAGCAATATATTCTCTCTTAGCAAGAGGTTCCAGATCTATCTGGTGACGACATGATCGAGATCGATCAGCCGGTCTCGTTCAGTTGACTTGAAAACGAACCATACATGCGCTGAATCAAAATCAATTCTTCAGGAGAATGTTTCTGTCGCTATTCCGTCACCTGTTTATCTGTTCAGTCCCGTGCATATTAATCCAACCTTGTGAAACGTAATCGTGATTCGTCAATCGACCTATCAGTTACCCGCCAATTATGTCGGTTCTTGTCGGTTTGTGGAATCCTGTTGAGTCTGGTTAGCTAACTAAGTTGCTGTATATTTTCGAATAAGGAATAGTATCTGACTGTGTAAAAAGAAATCGATATTCGAAGTGACTAAAAGGGGGGGGGTGGTCAACAACGATGAAACGGGAATTCAGGCAGTACATGCACACAAGGGTGCCCTTAACCCGGGAGCAGACCAAAGAGTTTAAGTGCGATACTTGATCAAGCTGCCGTATGCAAATTTGTGCAAAAGTGAAGTTTCATGTTGATGAATGTGATTCCCCCTCTAATCGCAGTTTTTTGCGACAGGCTTCATTTCAAATATATGTGAGACAGCCAGACTTTTTATCAAACGTCGAATGCTTTTACATTAAATGAACGGTGAAAACAGAATTTAACAAGTTCATATCTGGTAATCAAAAGAAGGTCACCATGAGAGAAGCAACTGGTCAAAAATCGCTCCGAGTATACAGGAGATGAATAAGATACATTGGGGAACTTAGGCGAAACTGTTTGAAAACCCTCAGCCAGTTTTAAAGCAGATACCAAACGCACTCTGGTAACTTACAGAGATAAGCTCAGGTCAAGCTAGACTGTTTACAACGGCTGTTGAACATGAAATCGTTACACAGTTAATGTGAAGATAGTTGACTTCCCTGAGCAGTAAACATGGAGTTACGGATAGATGTGAACAGTGGTGGTGTTGTTCGTAGCTCGGGTTGATGGTTTTGGT
>LUCH01003075.1:31311-78649 GCA_013368495.1 Paragonimus heterotremus | reverse complement strand
GCCAACTGACAATTTTTGGGCACTGGCTGATTTAGTGGACATTATGGTAAAGTATTCCTTTTTTTAATAAATAGTAGTCGGAACTTTTAAAGGCAATCAATAGTAATAGAAGGGAGCTAATAGTGAGCTAATTTGAACAGGTATTTGATATAAACGTAAAATATACTTGCACGCAATAATAACTGGCCTTTTTCGAAACACGCGCATGCCAGCTGGGCGTTTACTGCTGAGGCCACCAACGGTTGGATGAAACCACATGATGGTCAAGCAACAACGTGGTCATAAAATATGTAGACCCTGACTGCTCCACTGAGCAAAGTGGGTAGGTGTCGCCTGCCTGGATGGGGTCCTCGTGATCACTCCTACCGCTGGTTAGAGACGCTATTCGAGATGATGGTGTTTGGCAGTCGATGGCTTACCTACATTCATACTATTTCTAGTTCTTCCGCTTAGACTTCTATAAATTTTCAATCTTCGTAACGTTTTCTTCTAGGATATTCTACATCACTCTTGAGGTGAGCGGCCGCCAGAGTCACAGTACTTTTTGGTCAGGCTGTTGATTGTTATGGTGACGATAAGTCGACCAGAATCATGCAGCCGATATAATTTTCATTGATTTTAGCGGGGCGTTTGACAAGGCACCTGTTAGGACACGCTGGTTCACGATAACGGGAAATGTCTAACACATGACTATTCGAATCACGGACACGTAACACAGAAAATAAAGGTACCCGAAAAACCCAGAACACAGAAGATCTTGACCTTCAGTCATGAATGTATTGTAATATGCGGTCGAAACCCGCACACGCCCACGGGTTGAATTTGAATTGTGTAACAGGGTGTGCTGCTATGTTGTCGGCGCCGTTTTAGTTTTTGTCTGTGTAAGTCGTGTGCTTGGGTTCACTGGGTCTTTGGCTCATGCATGATTGTGTTGTTCCCTTTTACAGGACTGTTGCTGGAACCTCCGCGTCGAAAGAACACTGTCCTCCGGTGTCTCCACGTTGTCCCAAAGTTGGTGCGCAAGTGTGACGGAGAGTCAGAGTAAAAACGTCGGCTTGTTTGTTACATTATTTGCTCTCAAACCAAAGGCAACTTAGCAGACCAGCGTCTGCGTATATGTAGTATTTGAACAGCCCTGAAGAATCCCATCTGAATTGATGCGTTAAAAGTGGAGCGGGTCAATCTGAGGCGAAGGAGAAACGTGCGCGGCAAGTTAGAATTCAAAATCACAAATTATTTCTCGAAGATATCTCATCAGAAGCTGTCCATGGAACCACACTCCTTTGGATTGGTCATACGACGGACAGGAAGCAATGCGTCCGTGTAGGAACGAGTATTTTCTCCTGACATTCGGTAATGAACGGGGTGCCGCAAGGTTCATTTTTGAGGCCTCTTCTTCTCTCGCCTCACTTCAGTAAGCCCCCTGATTTGGAAGTGCCTTCATTGATGTTTGCGAATGAACTCATGATGCGGCAGATCTTGGGCAATTCAAAAGGTTCGGATTCCCTGCAGGAGCCCTGAACCAGCTCTAGAGGTGGTCAGCAGATGGACTGACGCCATTAAACCGTGAAAAGTGCACAGTATTAGTCATTGATTCTGATGATACTGCCGTACCCTCATATGCACTGGGAGAAATGGAGCTGCCTGTTGTGAGTCATCAGAAGAACCTCGGTTTCGTTATTTCCGGCGACTTTAAAGCCAGTGGTCAATGGCAACAAGCTGCCAAAGGTTTCCGTGTGCTGTAGATGATTCGTGGAGCCTTCGGGGATGCTGATGGGGGATGTGTTCTGTAAGCTCTTTACTGCGTTTTTGGAACCATACCTCGAATATTGTGTTCAAGTAAACCCGTCATGCTTAATGCATGTTAAATTGAAACTGAAGAGAGCAATGCCTGTGGGTACTCGCCTGATGCAAACTTTGAAAGGCCTGCCGTATTCAAACACTTGACAGACTGGATATGTATTCGCTGTCTTATCGACGTCTACGAGGTGATCTGATCTTCATTTACTGCATACTGACCCGCCGAGTTGGTCGCTACCTCTTGGCTATTTATGTCGGTACAGCTACAGGCTCTCCGGGGACACCTTCTGAAATTGAACAAACCTCGGTCTGACCATATGAGGGCTGAATCCCGCCTATTTGGGTGTGTCATAGGTCGCTGGAATACTCTTCCAGATGATGTAGTACTTTCGCAATCAGTTGGAGATTTTGAGCGTAAGTTTGATGTTCTTAGACTGCAGTCTACTCGCTTCCCAACGTCTAGTACTCCTTACCTCTTGCTTCATATTATATACTTATTGCTTACCACCTGTCTCCTCGCATACTTTCATCGATGGCTCTTGTCAATAACTTCTCATTCACCCAGTCTCATACACAGTCCCCCTCGTATTAATTTGTTTTATTTTTATCACGTGACTGGTGCAACAGAAACTGCTGTGTCGGCCGCGCGGTTATTGCTGGTTGGCCCGTAGTTGGATTCATGAGTACAACCTGAGTCGATTAATGTTTGTCTGGTTATATCCATCTCCTGCCTCACTTCTACTAACGTTTACCTACAAGACCAGCCGTGGTAAATACTCATGACGTTCTGCCGCCTCTCCCCGGATCATAATCATCACCTTCAAAATGGACAGTAATACGTTATGGCTCTCACTGATGTTCGACTGCAATGCAATCCATAAGGAAAACAGCAAGCTCTGGCCAGGAAGTACAAACATGTTTCAGCCTATCTGTCCTGCTGTATGTAGCAGAAAAAGCGACCCGGTTTGTACTGGGAAACAGCCGATGAAGTCTGGAATTATGGGTGCTGTGAATAACCACGGCTGTATGTGAGTTGAGATAGTGCCAGAATGCTCAGTACCTGAGAAAAATACAATTAGGGTTCTCGACCAAAGCCTTCGATTCGAAAGTTTATACCGCAAGGCAGCGAGTGAGTGATAGTGTACTAAAACTTGTACTTTTCCGATAAAAAATGCCAACCTCCTTCTAACCTTCAACCTGTAGGACCAGGAAATTGTGGTTTGTCAGACCTGTACCTATTGGTCTGTTTGGTATGAGTTTGTATGAGTTTAGCCAAATAGGTTATTGAGATGCGCAAGCCGTCACACCGCGTCAAGGTTTAGTCTCGTTGTGACAAACCCTGTTATAACCGCCTGAAACAGAGTGCCATCAGGTATGATAGATGCTAGCACGGCTTTTGGGTCTAAACTGAAACCGAACCATTTTTGGCACGCGGCTATATGTGGTATAGTATAAGAAGGCTAAAACCCAGTTCAGTCATCCGAAAATTTTGCAGCAGTTTTATTAATCTTAACGTTGCTACTATTTTCATTATTGTGGCTGCTATGATGATGATTGCTGAAACATCACGTGTGTACTAACCATTATGTTGTTAATTTTGGTTTGCCGTCGTTTTGTCTTCTGTCATCATCTAAGGAACAGGCCATGTTTTTCAGGTGATTGATCCACTACATTATCTCAAAGTACCACCCTAGCTGCCAACACTTTTCGGACTGTGGTATGATTGAATATCTCGCTCCATTCTTACTTTAAGCAAGGATTTAAACATCTCAAACCTTTGTGTCACAACGAGACTGAACCTTGACGCGGTGTGACGGCTTGCGCGTCTCCATGACCTGTTGGGTTAAACTTGATGGTGTGACCACCACACCGATAGAGTCACTCATGCCAGGCAGGCCAATAGGTAGAGGTCTGAAAAACCAGTCTCCTGGTCCTCCATGTTGGGGGTTGGAAGTAGGTTGGCATCTTTTTCGGAAAACGTAGCAGTTGGAGTACACTGCCACCCACCCGCTGCCTTGCGGTATAGGCTTTTGAGCCGAAGGCTTTGGTTGAGAACCCTAATCGTTCTCTTGTCTAGGTCTGGGCGCCCTGGCAGTATCTCAGCCCACACACAACCATGAATAGTCGCAACACCAGTAATTCCATACCGTATCGGCCGTCTCGCAGTATAAATCGGGTCGCCCTATCTACTGCATACAGCAGGGTGGATAGGTGAAAACATGCTACTGCTGACCCCTCCTCCACTGTCCTATCAAATTTAGTTCTCAGGCCCCTCCCAACCTCCATTTCTGATAGTTACTCCACAGGTCCCATAACAGATGTAGCTAACTATGGTAACATTGAGCCGATAAGTTCCGTCTCGCCATTTAACTTCAGGCCTCCCTCGTCCCTTGCTTAGACCTAGAATGCGAATCAATATAGGTGCTTTCAACGTTCGCACTCTAAAACAGATAGGTCAACAGGTCACTCTTGCATGGACGTTAGACTCATTGTATGTCGGTGTCTGCTGTATCTCGGAAACTAGAATCCAGGACAGTAGTCGGTGTATGGAACTAACAGCACCCGCATTGTCTACCCGATATTGGTTATACACTTCAGGTGACTCCACGGTCGCTGTTACAGGTCAGACTGGAGTAGGTATAGTCCTCACCTCGACGGCCGCAGCCGCATTAATTCGAGTACTGTTACCAGTAGACTGTGCTTTCCGTTTGGCAGGTCCCCTTAAGGCCAGCTCTAGACGCAAGACTTTCAGGAATCTCTTCATTGTGTGTGCTTATGCTCCTACTGACTGTAGTGACGTCGGCGTCAAGAATGCCTTTTACTTGGATCTGGCCACTCCCCTTCGGTCGATACGTGGATCTGATATAGTCATTCTGGCGGGAGATATAAATGCTCAGGTCGGTCGTCTTGGTGAGACCGAATCTCGTTTAGGTGACAGGTTTGAGAAAGCGTCACATCGGTCAAATAATGGTGGGCGATTGTTGCAGCTGTGCACTAAACATAAGCTATTTTTAGCCAGCACATGTCTTAGGCGTCGTGAACGTCATTGCTTTACTTGGCGCCTGCCTGCTCCGAATCAGACCTGGTCTCAGATAGACCACATAGCTGTTAGTTACAGGTGGCATGGTTACATCCAAGACTGTTGTTCTCATTGGGGCACGTACTTGGACTCAGATCATGCATTGGTATGTTGTCGTTTTGTTCCTACTTTTGCTGGTCAATGATCCTACCGACAGCAACGACTGGCTGTTGAGAAATTGGCTTTACCATCGGTAAAGCATAAGTACCAAACCAGCTTAGAAAGCTGCCTTAGTGGTACTCACTCCGAAGATCCTAATCGCTGCTGGACACAAATCTCATAGGCTATTCAGAAAACAGATACTGTAGCATGCGGCACAGGGGTACATAGGTTTAACAAACTATGGATTTCGGAGAAATCTCTGGAGTTGTTAGAAGCCAGAGGGAAGATTCCTCCTGGTAGTTCACATAATAAGTCTAGAAGAGGTTTTCGCGAGGAAGTGAAACGTAGTCTAAGGGCTGATCGTGAGGCTTGGTTAGTGGAAAAAGTTAAGGGAATGGAGATCGCTTTTGCCTCAGGGAACAGCGGCAAACTCTTTAAGCTGATCCGTGCCATTGGTCCCAGGCGACCGTCTGTCAGTGAAGCTATCAGCGAGGCAGATGGCACTCTAATTTATAATAAGTTTAGAAGGTTGTAACGCTGGGCGGAACACTTTTAGGGTCAATTTAACTGGCCTCCTGCTTTGACCGTGCTGCCTCCACACACTTGTGATGTAACACCCTGCTGGGTAGATTTAGAACCACCTACTGAGACTGAGGTTCGCAATTGTGCCTCAGCTCTCGGTCGTAATAGGGCTGTTGGTCCAGATGATCTAGTGCCAGTGCTTTTTAAAGAAGGTGGAAAGGTATTAGTTGAGGCCTTGACTCAGTTGTTTCAGCTTGTATGGACGAAACAGACCATCCCCTCTTGCTGGAGTCACGCGATAATAGTTCCTATATTTAAGAAAGGTAGCAGGAGCCCTTGCAAAAACCATAAGGGAATTAGTTTGACCCCAGTCATTTAAAGGATTATGGCATGCATCATACTTCGTCGACTCACTGCAGTTCGGGAGTTAAACATTAGAGAATAACAGGTAGGGCTTCGTCCTAGCCGGGGATGTATGGATCATATTTTTACCCTTCGTCAAATTTTGGAGCAGCGTCATGTGTACCGCCGGTCAACAATTGCCATATTTCTCGATTATAAAGGTGCGTTCGATTCGGTGGATCTACACTCTTAGAGTCGCTTAAACGCAGGGATGTACCGACCAAGTATGTGAACACGCTGTTGGCGCCTTACTCCCATACTTCAGCTCAGGTTAGGGTTTACGTTGAACTGTCTGACAGTTTCAGCACTAGAAGCGGCGTTCGTCAAGGCTGTCCCCCTTCACCATTCTTGTTCATTTTCGTCATGGACGAAATAATGGGGGACTGTCTGCGGCATTCAAATGATGCCGGTGTGGACCTCCTACTTGGTGAAACACTGACTGATCTTGATTATGTTGACGATAAGTTGTTGCTGTTTGACAACTTTCAAGCAGCACAAGCAATGCTGAACGCAATTTCGCGTTCTGCTAAGTATCTCGGAATGCGTTTTGCAGCCTCGAAGTGCAAAGTGCTCCTGCCGAATTGCTGTGATTACGTAGGTTTAATGTTAGATAATTAAGCCATGAAGGTTGCTGACCGATTTGTGTACCTAGACAGCTGCACCAGCGGCGGCGGCAGTGTAGGGAATGGAATAGAGGCGCGTGTTTCCAAGACTAGGACGGTGTTCCCTGATCTGAGACGCCTATGGTTACAGAGTAGTATCTCTCTGAAGCCTAAGGGTTGTGTGCATCAGACAACGGCGAGGGCTGTATTACTTTACGGTAGCGGAACTTGACTGCTCAAGGTAGAAGAGGTGAAGCGTTTTCAGGTATTCGACCACTGGTGTCTGCGTTCAACCGCACGTATCAGGTGGTACCAATGAGTGAGCAACGAGGAGGTTAGGAATCGGGTGTTTGGCACTGAGTGTCAAACGAGTTCTTTCGTACTGTCACTACAGTGACACAGACTTAGATGGTCAGGTCACGTACTAAGAATGTCAGCTATTCGTTTGGCACACCGAACACTCTTTGCCGACGCTGCAGCCGACTGGCGCAAGGTGGACAGATGATGACCTGGCGTAGACAAATGATATCGTTCCTTAGGAGGCTGTTCACTGTTGATCGGGTTCATGTCCCGGGATGGGGTCCTCGCGACCCACAGAGTCGGTGGCTTGAGATGTTAGGTGAGATATCGGCTAACCCAGCTCAGTGGCGTGAATGTTGTTGTTTGGCCGAGTTGTCTGTGAAGTAAGTGCACTTAATGACGCGGGGCAGTGAAAGCCATAAGGAAGCTGTCTTGCTGATGACGCCTTACTTTCACTTACAGCTTGGTTGTTTGTTCGCAAGATGTAGGCGCCTTGATGTATGTTGAAATAGTGACGTAGCTATTTTTAATGAGTAGGTCCCCTCCCCTCTCCGTTTTTCTCTTCCCAAACAGAGTTTGTTTCTTCTTCTTCGTGGTTGTGTGGCAGTTAAGCATCAGTGTGAACAACCGATGTATTGCTGCCTATGATGATGATGATTGTGGGGTATGGATGTAAAAGAAAATACCTACGTGTTCCAGTAACTCGAAGGGTTTGAGAAAGAGTCCACGGGTATTTAGAATCGAACGAGACTAAGTTAACTCTTGATGACGTTTGTTATAATACCCTGCGTGGAGATTTGGCGGTGATGGTAGAGACCAGATCTCCTTAAGTACCACCAAAATGCGATTAGTGCACTTGGTTAACACGTAATGCCCCCAGGGGTTGGCGAACGCGCCACGATATTAGAAAAAAATGGTAATGCGCAGAATGGGGATAACAAAACAAGGGGGATAAAGAAGAAAGAGTTACAACGTTGCACACAAAGATTCTCAACATCAGCGCCGTTGATTTCTGTTCTTTGCCATGTCAACTAGCGTCCTCAACCAACGGTGTTCATTATCTTTCGGACTCCAACGGGAAAGTCGGAAGCGCCCTACTGAAGCAAACCTCAGAATGAGTGTCTTCATATTCCGAACCTTAGTCATGCGTTGACCACCAGGCTGCCGCTTCCAGCGTAATCCACCACTCACAAACAAAGCAAGACGTGGCCGGCGGTTAGTTGGTATTCGTAAACTGTGGTCAAGCCAACAAAGCCTGTGAGACGAGGTTAGCATGCTTAGGGTTCGATAGAGTGTAGCCGTTGCGAAAACATCTCCGCGAAGTTCGTCATTGTTAACTTAGTGTTCCCACCATACGTGGCTAATGTTTTGGAGATGTCGGTGGTCGAAAACGGATACTCTGTAAACATCCTGCACGCGAATGGACCAGGTTTCGGAGCCGTACAGTAGGACTGGCATTACAATGGCATTGTACACTCGGTCTTTTACAGAGGGACTTAAATCATGCTGACACCAAAGATGTCGTAAGTTGACACACGCCATCCGAACCTTTGCTATACGATTTGTGATCTCATCAGACATTCCACTAACGCTGACACAAGGCACATAAGTTCCTCGAGAGTCCGGTGGTAGCGGTTTGTTCCATCTCGATAACGTGTATCCACCACGCCTCACGATCCTCTCGAAGTTGCTTCCGGAGCTGCAGGTGAGTAGCCTTGTGGACCTAATTTTATTCACTGCAGGATGGACTATTCCGATAAACGTCGATAAATTTTAGTGATCGTATAGAAACCTGGCGATTAACATCTGAATGAATAGTATTATCATACGAGGCAGTACTACACTTATGCGCTGTGTGCTTCACCGTCATCTGGTGCGTAGAGACCCAGGCTAGAGGTGAAGAACGAGATAAAAATGTAGAGGTGTAAGGAAGAAGTGTTAAAAAAGGCATCACGGGAAAGGAACACTTATTTAACGGTTCGCCGTGGCCACCAGCGTACTGTTTTTTGCCATTCAATCTCTATGTATTCATACGCGATTCTGTTAGTATAACTATCCTTATCTGATTGTCCCCCTTAGCATCTGTGATATGATTGTATCTGTTTGAGTCGGGGGTGCTTTGCAACGTGGCCATCCTGACAACTACAGTGTCTATATCTGATTATCACTCTGTGTTTTCACGACATTAGCTTTTGACTACGAAATTTTCTGACCTGATTATTGCTCAGGTTGTTCAGTCTTACTTTGTTACACATCATTGTTTCATTTTTGCTTCCTTTTAGCTAGTTTTTTCCGCTAGTGAGCCGTTCTGTTTGCGGACAACGATGACGTCTAATGACGAAGGCGGCTTTGGTGATCCAAACAAAGACTCTGAAAGTGTTGAAAAGTCTATTCTTCTATTGAAATCTGGGCAATTAAACGATATTGCAACACTTCACGAAGGTTTTAATCTTCACCGGATGCCTCAGAATTATTTGAACAAGCGTTCCTATATAGAAAAAATCATATTTCATGCGACCATGTCCGATGCGTTCAAATCGCCTTTTTCGGGGTAGGTACGGTTCTAATTGATTATGCATGTTAGTTTTACTATCGCTAATCGATTTCTTGCTCAGCTGGACTCCATTGATGTTGTCAGTGGCATTCGTGTAGGTCATTTCTGACATTATCTTGATAGTTTCCCAAATAGAATTTGAAGTCTCTGGCAAAAATTGTGCTTGATCCCAACCAGCGAACTTCCATAATGGTGCACCGTATTGGAAACACTTGGCTACTTGATGAATTCAACATTGATTCTTTCCTGCTTGCCGGCGAGCAATCGGTATGTTTCGATTCTACATGTTCGTTATTAAAACTTCGATGTTAGCCTCAGTGGCGTTGGTTACGGAAATTTTTGTCAAAAAAGAACTTCTATTTGTGTGCCGAAGCATTTTCGCGGAATACACTCATTCTTCGAGATTTATATATTAAATTTCTCTATCACACGTAAGACCTTTGTCGAATCTCATACATCTAACTTTTCTAAAGTGTAAATCAGTCACCACACTTGGGGCTGTACACTATTGAAAACCTGCCTTGTGGCACAGATATAGTGAAAAAATATCTACCTGCTCCAACTACTTCTAGTGATTCTTCTCCGGAGTTTGATAAAACTAGCCCGAAATCCGGACATTCCGCTCTGCAGCATACCGCTGACGATTCTTCACCGTCACATTTAGTCGAGTCTTCTCAACGTTCGGACAATGTGCGGAATTCTGTTTATATGAGGGCACGCACAGAATCTAATTCGAAGCGACCGTGGGCTGCTAATCCAGATGAATATCTTCATATGGCGAAATGGCAATTGCAGGATTTAAGTTTCCTAGTTGGCTCTGATTTAGCCATTTTTGGAACACCCAAACACCCGTGTATTAGCCTTAAGCTCAGCCCCATGCATGAAAGTATCAACGTACTTACTGGTGTCGATATTTGGCTAGAGAATCTCTTGAACGAAGTGCCTGAGGTGGCAATGTGTTATCATCATGAGGGCATAGTCATGCAGGAATATGAAATTTACAAAACGTGCGATCTTCCGTCGGTGGTGGGATTCGAGACAAAAGATATTTACAGGACCGTTCAGAATTTAATCATGTTTCTTAAAAGAAATGCAACACAAGAAGGACATACCTACTGGTTAGTCAAGGAACCCGGAATCGACGTCGTTAAATTATATGACTTCACCACATTATGCGACAATGATATGTCGACAGATCAAAACTCACCGGATCGTTCCACGGATGAAGAATCAAGTGAGTCCTTGCTTGGCTTATCTTACATTAGCTGGAAGTTTCTATTTTTTCTATTTCTAAGATCGCTTATGTCTTGATAGTGGTGTAGGTTTATCTCAATGAACATATGAACATTCCACTTAATAACCAATTTTTATGGCGTTTTTGACTGCAATTTGTACTCACATGGAGATAACAAAAGGACGTAGTGCTTTCACTGACCCCTATCACCCATGACATTGCAGTGACATCCGAGTGTCGAGTTAGGTTTGTGTATTAAGACCGGTCTTGCTTCACCATTTAGATATCCCTTGGGGGAGCTTTATATTAATGTTCGACAACACATTTGAAATAGGTTGCCAAATTCATTGTGGCTGGTTTTAAACTGAGTGACCTGACAATAACAATTTCTAGTGTGACCTGATATCGCAAAGTGGCAGCAATAATCGGTCTAGTGTCCGTGCCGGATAACGATTTCTTTTACAGAACTTTATATTGCTAATGAGTAGAAACAGGGGGTTTCGGTTGATGCAGGTTGAACATCGTTCACAATTGACGGTAGTTTTCTCATTTCCTCAGACTTTTCGGTCAGTTCCTTTCAGTAAGGAGTACTCCTCTCGAGTTTCGACCTTGCTAGGCCTCGTCAATGGTACATATCTTTTCGATGACAGGGACGCGAACACCGGCCACGATTTTATGAAGCAACCATGTTGACCACTGCATCATTGACCTTATTTTTGGCACGACTAAACTATCGTACGCAAATATCTGGCTCTCAATGAGTGCTTATACTGACCAGTCCTTCTTAGTGAAGAGTATTTTTTTGTCGTCTATATGTTATCGCGGATGCTGATTTATGTAACCTGTGCAGCCTACGAATCCATGAGCCTCATATCTTTATGAAATATAATTATGCGTGTTGAATAGTTTTTTGACCCTCGTACATTGTCGCGATAGAATTTTTTGTTCGGAGAGTGTAAACTGCGTGACTTTCCTTTGTATGGGTACTTATTGATCAAATTTTTTACGATAGTTGTCAGTTCTTTGAGCCACTCAATTATAGAAATCTCTTTTCACTCTAATGAGCCACAAGGTACGCGCCGTCCTCAGTGTTTTCATATGGATATCACCTTTCCTATCTTACCTATAACGTTTAACTACTAAGCGTTTATGAGTAACGAGTTTAATACGCTGTTGGTTTGCCGTGAAAGTAGAGTGATGAGGTGACTACCAGTTGCAGATGACGTTACTTGTGCCTTTTGGATGAACTATTTGGATTCCAGTGAAGCTGTCGTTCGTGGTCGAATCTTACCGTGGTTTGTTTAACTGTTGTGTGCTCGTTACGTGCGATAGTTAACCACAGTTCGAACGGCGTTGTGAGGAGTGCCCGTCAGGTGTCGCTGACCAACAAACTACCCTGATCTAGTCAGGCGAAAGAAGGTGATGAACGCCAGGAACAGGTCGCAACAGCCACGAAAACTTGCCATGGATAAATAGGTCCGAAGGAGTTGTGCAGTTGCTACGTAGTTAAGTTTTTGTCACGTGGATGCCTCTTAAAATTCAGTACCTTTGGGTTACCTTGGCTCTGAGTATGGTAGCTTCCACCTGCGCGAAGATTGAGCATCGCTTGGTCGGACGATAGAAGAGGATGGAACTAGCCATTGTGTCTAGAATCTGCGAACTGCTATCCTCCCCTTGACTATGGTTGCGTTGACCGTCGAATTATTGCAGACGAAATGGTTTGCCCATCACCAGTCGCTTGCGTAGGCTTGATGGATTGGCCGCGTACTTCGATAAACACACCGGCTGGTCTGAACCAGATTATTTAGACGACTGGATCGTCTCCTTGGTTACGCACTCAATCGTTTGACCCGAAACACAGAGGGAGGAAAGACGTGGTAACATCGTTTGTTGAAAAAACAAGTCAGATTTGGGCTACATGGGCGCTAAATATATAGGGTGAGACGATTGCCATATATGGTCGACAAGACGCGAAGCAAATCAAATGAGACAATCATATATGGCAATCAGACAGAGTGAATCAAATGAAACGGTCATTTATGGCAGTCAAGGCTTCAGAACAAATCACGTTACAGTGGGGCATCAGAAAGCGACGCGAAAAATTAGTCCAGATATCGCATAGGTGTTTGACCGCACAGCTGCAATCCGACTAGTTGAGTGGAACTATACCTCCACCCACGACCGTACCATTCGATCTGGGCCGATTGGTCGATGTAGCATGATGCGCCCTGGCTGAATCACCAGGAGATGTGCCTCCTAACAATTCCTTTTAACGAAAAGGGCCCCAGAATTTACGTAACATCCACAGGTGTCCAGGTTACTTACCAGTGTAATGTTGCGTTGACTCACCACACCTAATAAAAGCCAGGTATGTAAAGATTGTGCAAGGTTTCAACCCGGTGATGGACGGATTACGGGTCTTAAGCTGTCAATTCTCTTATTGGTAACCAAGGTTCGTGGGTTTTCCTAAACTTAAAGGTTGCTCTCAATTCAATTGCTTGTAACGTTTTCTAAGGTTATCTCCTTTAGAATTGAGTCACAGGGCAATAGGTGGTAATTGTTTCGAAGTTCATTAACTTCAAGCGGGGGGCGTCAGCCCTGTCCTTTGTTTTCTACCTTTTCATGGCTAACATTCTAGAATTTACGCTTAAGACATCCAATGATGTTAGTGTAGAATGTAGAGTTCCTCACACTGAGTTGACCCACATGGTGTATACAAGTAGGACTGTCCCACTTAGCTCCTCTACCGAAGGGATGTAGATCATTTTGAACATGACTGGTGATGAATGATTCGGAATGCGTCTCGTACCTGCAAATTACAAGGGACTACCTCAAAACCGGGGCGTCTTTACTCCTGCCTTCTTTGTTACAGGCAGTTCGCTTTAGACGTCACCGTTTCACATAACTGGACAGCACGATCTCATCCGCTTGTATCATTGCGGGTGATTTCAGAGAAAATGGCGCTGGTATGTTTTACCCTTATTAGTCTTCCTTATCTGTGGTACCATGAGGACTTCTGGCTATTGAAAGGAAGGTTGTTTAATGAGTTTCTTTAAATAATCCATTTTACTCCGATTCGGAAATCTGGCCTGTTCGTGACGAAGATATCAGTAGATTTGTTTCCAGCAATCTTTGTCTCCGCTAATTACTCTTCGTCAGTTTAGATTGACACTACAGTTCTGTGCCTATTTTAGGAACCTCGGGGTAGAGGATCAGTTGACCAAATAACAAGAATGCTAGCTGCTCGTCTACCGAATTAGACATTACTTATCAGAATTATCGACAGTTGGGCACAATCAGGAAATGGTGCGACGAACATGTGGTCACGAAACATAAAGACCGATTGTTCCGTTAAGTAAAGTGGGTGAATTTCGTTTACTCATTTAGGGACCTTGTGATTCGTTAGTTAGTTGTTTGGGAGCACTATCTAAGATGACCACATACAGCAATCAGTGACTGTTCTGCATCTACTACATTTTCAACACTTCCATTTAGCGTTATGATATCATTTTCGTTCCTTTTTTTAAATATTTCGTCATTTAGGAGCCAAAGTCAATGACTTCAGAACAAAATTTTATAAGTTAGCAACTTCCGTACACTTTTCACTGGTCTTTGTACTGTCTCTCCTGACTCACCTGATCGCCTTTGAATCTTGAATGGCTGGGAATACTGTAAGATATTTCCCGTTGTCATTGCGGCAAACAGTATTTGGAGTTACAGTGCTGTCTGGATTGTCTGTTATGATTGTATGGATGAATAAGCAACTCATTATCAGTAGTCTTTCTCGTCGTAGTGTGTTTCGCTGTATCTGGCTTTCAAATTCGTCTATTACTGCAGAATCATAGTCTGCATTTATCCTGGTTCTTCTAAGTTTGACTTATATTTACGACCTTATCAATCGCGTATTTCGAATGAACTCGTCGTATCGTTTTAGAATAATTGTGTGCTCAATACTACTTGTCCTGTTCGCAGGTAGGTATTTTTATTGTTTACTCACCACGCCAATTGTAACAATTTTATCATTCCGAGTAACTGAGTTACCTATACGTTGGCATAAATAATGATGTAGACCTGAAAAGTGAGACATGGTTGCACCAAGATGATGGGAAAATGTGGACCTTACGACGGTGTAGTGATAGCTGTACACCAATTCCGCTTATACCACGCAGGTCCTAGTTATCAGCGTGTGACCATAGATGCTTCTACGGAGTTTCAAATTTCATTTGCTTGTGCGGCCGTAGAGTTAGCAGATAGATAACGCTGGCCTTAGCAGTAGGGATGTGGCGTTTGATCTGTTTGCGGCTGACCTTCACCAACTACAGTGCTCAAACCTGTACGCACAAACTCTCACCCACTGATGGTATCACCTCTTTTAATGATGAGCCGTTTGCATCCAAGCTCAGCGAACGATGGAACACCCAGACCGCTGGTGTACATAAAGGAAGTTTGTTACGGCATTTAGGTTATCACACCAACCCGTTGGTAACCCGGATTTACTTATCGCAACCGCTTGTAAAGTGTAACTTTACTATGCCACCTTATTACGGCCTCTTTCTTCCCACTGTTTTGGCACAGCGCTATCACCATTGCTCATGTCTAACGTATTGGTTACGTCATCCCCATCGAATCTCTAACTCGTTTTCGTTTCATCTTAGCCATGAAGACTTACCTAATTGTGATGTGCCCATCTCGGTCACATATTCTTCAATGATAGTGTTAGTTACTCTCTCTTAAGGATAACCATAATGGCGCCCGTCATAGCCGTCTTCACATCAAACGTTAACTGCCGTACGTTACTGGTTTCAAATTAGTCGGGTAAATCTGTTCCTTCATTTTTTCTGTACACCTCTTGTTGGTCATTTTTAAAGTTTTTTCTTTACCAAGGTACGTGGCCTCAATGTCTGCATGTAGATACAATTTGCCAATTGCTCATTCTTTTTTTCCGTATTTCAGGCACAAACCCCTTCATTTTTCCCGTTGCCACATTGTGCTATCGACTAGCGGAACGTCGCTTTAAGGAATGTCGTGCCCGAAAAGAAGGAGGACTGTCTAGGTCTTTATGTGCTGACAGTCTGTTTGTTAATGAACGCGAAAATTTGCTCGATGCATTGCGTCTGGTGCGCAATTGTCTCAATTTAATCAGTTTAGTTGAACGTTCCGATTCCACAACTTACCAGCACGGCTTCACAGCGTTTGGATCGAATTCCACGGGGTTCGGCGATTTGAAAATGCGCGCCGTACTGTTGCTATGTCAGATCTATTTGATCACACCCTGTAGCTTGATCAATTCGTGCATTCGGCAGCTTCAATCAGCCGTCCAACGGGGCAATGCGGTATGTAGAATTTTACAATTGGTTGTTGCTCATCTATAGTGGTATCTATCTTCATTGACTTCGTGATAGGATAGAACGCTCAGTTCAAATATGTCAGATAGCGGTACTGGTGTTGCTCACCCTTCTCCTCACAACTGCTCACTCCAGTTAGCCTGTGCCTGTTAGATGCACACTTCGAATTCCTAAGCGACAAGTTTAACCTACAGCTATTTTTATGGGCCGTGCGAGCTACTCTTAGCTTTTCCAATAGTGAGCTAGGGTAGTCTAGGCGTATGGGTCTAGATTTGAACTGCGTACACTAAGGTCACGTTCAGATGTGGCGTGTACGCGCAAGGTAACGTCAGGTCTATAAGCGTATTGGTGCATTATTTGTATCATCGAAATAACTCATCTAGTTACCCTTGGAAATACATAATATAATAAGGTTTATAAAATACTCCTTAACGCCAAGGGCCCTCACCCTCGTCAACTGCGGACTGCTAATAAGATACGCTAGATGTTTTTTTACTCCCTTTGCTAGGTTGTCCAAATTCTGTTTATGAGGCTAAAAAGAAACGGTTCAGAGAACATTTCAACGATTTCGCCTCATCCGTGTAAGTAAACTGACATGCTATACCCGGTAAACGTTTTGCTGTGACGACTGAAATAACGGTAATAATAATCTACAAAGATCACCTGCCAGAGTCTCCCTGGTAGAGTTCTTTCCTTTGATTGGGGTGTGTGTGTGGGGGGGGGCGGGGTTATCGGCCTATTTATATATCGTACCCTGGTCAGAAGCGAATTGCCTAAATGAACACGTAATTCTGTGAACCTCTTCTGAATGTTTGTGGTTACTTTACACTGAATATTTCAAGTTCATGACAGTGCTTGATTTTAACCAGTTGCTGTCCCTACTGACTAGAGAAATTCGGGTATAAAATTGGGAAGTCATTCTTCAAGCCGGGTAACATTACAGCTTTCTTCTATTAGTGGAGAAACTGATCTAATATCATTTATTTCAGTCGTTTTCTCACGAAATCTCGTGTCCATATTAGTACCAGTTCAGACAATGTCTAGTTTGTCTGATCCACGAGGCAACACTTTCACATTTCCATTGTTTAAGACCAGCGAACTTGATTACAGAACAAAGGGGTCAAGCCAAACGATGCCGTGGTTTGACACTACGCGTTTCTTGTAGGGAAGTTCGACGCACAGAATGTCTGTACTGTACTGAAATTTCGGGTGGCTCGCTCACTACCATAAAGCCACTATGAACATTACATCATTCTCGTTAAAAGCACTTCTTTTATCATTGAACCATTTAAATGGAACAATCGGAAAACACAACTGACGATATGCATTATTTCCGCTTACTCTGGTCAGTCGTAAAACGTGACTTGCATAAAAATAAAAGGACGAAAAGCTTGAATTAAATGGATGATGGTACAAATCAGTTAGAATAGTTGGTGATACAGTCAACTCTACAACAAGCATACTTCGACAGCAAATTGTTTTCGTGCGAATCAAGCCGGCCGCTGATGGCCTATCACAAAGCCTTGATATATCTCGGAATTTGTGGGCTGTTAACGTTAATCTAGACGGTAGCCAAAATGCACTAGTTATATTGTGACCTGTGATTGGTAAGTGACTTGCGGTGGACGATACAACAGTTGGTATATGTTGAATGCCACTCGCTAGCGGGGTCGCTAGTACTTCTGTCGACCACCTCGGTGTTTAACCGTTGGCCTTGATTCAGAGAACTTTCTTCTGTTTCACTACTGTAAATCTTCTGGAAGCTGCGGGAAAATTTATATGATTGGTAAAGAACGTTGAACAATAGTTCTTGTTTCGGAGACCATTGGAAGTTTTGTGACACTTCAACTAACTTGGCCTTTAGTCAAGTGTAGTCCTCGGCGGATGTGGGGACTACTACACCAAGTGTGCATACCGTTTCTCAAACTGGACCTCGATTACAGTCTTGTGTGTATGGCTTTCCTGCACCTGAAAGTTAATCTGTTAAAAGCACATTCATCTGATTTCATTGGGCAAGTAAACAGTTAGGTCTCCTGAAAATTCTTAATCCTATAGATTGTCTTTTAACTCTTATAATTTTTCATAGTATAGGCTTCAGGGCACTACAGTGATTGATGCGTCGAATGTGCGATCCATGTTGCCTACTACCTGTCGAATGTGACGTCTTGCTAGACAGTTTCCTCCGTTGAGACAATTTTTGTTTAGCAAAATCGGTAACTGTTATGTAAAAGCGTTAGAGATTTGGATGGTTAATGTCCAGGTTTTACTCTTTTCAGTAATCTTCCACACCCAATGTGAAAGTTGTCAAGATCTAAACACGATCTCAAAAAACTAATCCTAGTACCTTCAACCATTATCTCAAAATTGTTTGTAGGCAATTTATCCAGATCACTAACCAAGACTGGGGTGTCATATCTTTGATAAATCTGGATCTCTGAATTTTTTGAGTAAAGTAGACAAAAGGTATGGCTCAAGATGTAAATTCATTTTGCACATCCAATCAATCGTAAAACGTGACATTTTAAAATAAAGGCAATCCGGTACCAAATGACCAACGTTATCGATCGGGGTGAATGTTGGGCGATGATCACAACCTAGCAAGTCGACCGGCTGCCAACTTCTGGTTAGTACGATGTTGGGCGAATAAATGAGCAGGCCATTCCAGGCCGATTATTTGACTCACATTTAGCATAACACTGAACGGATCTCGTTATGAGCTTGCTGCACGTTAACATGTTTGGTTATTGGATATACACTCACCGAGTGCGAATAAACTTGTCTGCTATTGTTTCTGTTTACCTCTCTGTATCGGTCGATTATTTCTCCCTTGCCGAATACCGTTCGTTTTCCCAGTCACATATCAATCGAATCATTTTAGTTCCGTCAATTTCGGCATACCATCTATCGACGACCAATATTCGATGACTGATGAGTCACAGTTTACTCAAGAGTTGCTAGATGGAAGAGTACATTTTTAGGAATTCGATAAGAAACAGTGCAATGATCACATTTATCTTCCCATGATACACGGTGCTGACGATTCAGTGCACTCATAAGCTGCTATCTAGTCGACTGGAAGGTGTGGTTCGGATTTACCAGATCGTAGCTTCATTAGTTTGAGCTGTATTCACTTGTTGTTTGAACGCTTGCCTCCTATGTTGCCCAGCCAGAATAAACGGGTATTCCATATCATAATGCCTTATTCCACCAGTATAGCTTTGTGTGTTAGCTGAAGTCGTTTTTTACTATAAAAATACCGCCTCTGTCGTGGCGAATTCATACTGATTGCATTATTCATTCTCTGATCAATTGCGTGTGGTATTCGGGCTACAGTATGTACTCAGGCGAACCAATGAGAGTTATTATCGACTCTTATGAAAATTGATTGTTCGAAGATTGAAGAGCATTCAGCAAGTGCCACTCAGGCGATCCGTGCTGAGAAATGAGTGACAAATTGGGAGCAGGTCTCACAGATTCTTTAGTCCAGGTCCTGGTCAGTTAATCGAAGTTAACTGACCACTTGTTTTGTCCACGAGATGATAACATGCATTTTTATTCTCTTTATGAACTAAGCGCCGGAAATTTGCTCTCTTCTGTCCAACGATCACTCATCGACACACTGCAGAATTCGCGAATTGTGAGCATCAATCAGAGCTGTTGACGTTAATGTAGTTTTGTCGTTGTAACCCTGCAGCTGATGTAGCAGCGTTTAGCTGTCACTGTATACCGAACAGTAACGGATACGCTAATGCGAGTATTTCCAATGGTCCAGGTTGACCTTTACCTTCAGCAATTCCACTTAGGTTTCGTTTTTATTTCCGTGCTAGCCGTATGTTTACGATTGATGGGGTGTACAAAATGTATACATTTTGAAATTTCTGTCTTCTGGCCTTCTAGTCGTTTGGTCCCCTAATCTCAAGGTTTATGAATATCCGCGGTGAAGAAACGCTGCTCTAGTTTACTTTTTACTTATATTTGATAACTTGACCGGCGAGAGTTTATAAAGCGACAATCTAACTGCATTTATCCTCGACTGAAGACTTTTTGACATCTTATGTAATGCTTTATTGTGCTCACCCAGTCACTCAGAACTGGAGCCTTGATTGTTTATTCCATCTGACAAATGTACTGGTACAAAATTTCTCCGTAGTACATCGAAAACGTTGTGAACGGGATGAAGGAATGGGTAGAGAAAGGAATCGTGTTAAGGGAAAGAGAACGCTATTTGCATACTTATTATCAATAGAAATATTTCACTAATGAGATACCCACAATATATATCACCAATCATGAAGTCGCTCCTGGTGCTTTGTTTCAATCTGGTTATAAGTCGCCTCATAGAACAATCTCCTGTGATCGAACTGGTTGTTACTTGTTAGCCTTTCGCGAGTAGTGCTATTGCTGTGCTCCATTTCTCCTATTTTTTTTTAATCGCTACTCGTGCACATTAGTGTTAATGACTTTTTGCCCTGGGCTTCAGGGTGTAAATTAAGGACATCTGTTAACTGGTGGGTTAGGATGTTCTTAATTAAATATTCTCATTTCAGTTAGAGCTTTCATCTGTTCAACATCACTCGCCTGATTCAACGACGTTCCGGTCGTGACGTGCCTCTATGAGCCCAAACTGGATGATACTATGTGACCTGTCGCCCCTCATTCACGCCACAACTTTGGTTCTATTATCTTGTCCCTAGAGCGGTTCACTTTATTCCGAGCATATGAATGCAATTGAACCGACTGTGGTTATAGGGTACTGGAATGTTCAGTGATGTCGGCACTGATCACCAATTGTATTATTAGGGGATTCGAACTCCATTCACTTTGACTACTCTTGCCTAATGGTATCCAGTTCTCAGTATGAGACTCAGTGTGTTAGGGTACACCTTGTGATTTGACAACTGATAATTTAACTGCCGAAATCTTTCTGTCTGTTAGTGTTTATAAGCTCGCAGTTTCAAGCTTAATGATCAAGTCCAATTAATGGCCACTGAAAAATAGATATAATCATTATTGCCGATTCATTAAATCAAAACGTTACATTCATGACCACTCCGGACAGTATCACCAGTTCCGGTGGCATGGTTCGACTTCAAGAGCAGCAAAAGAAATAAAAAGGTGGACTGGTGCGTGAATATTATTCCAGCGCGTATTGTGACAGATTTCCTAACGTAGAGGAGACTGAATTAAGAAAACCTGTACTTATGGATTTTAGCCAGCAGTAAGAAACGCTTTTCTCCACGTGACATGTGCTTTATCGGTTTAGCCACCAAGTTACCAAGCTCAGGGATTTCACCTTTAGAGGCGGTCTTCCACCTGTTGCGTCATATGGACTCCACCGTGTGATCGGGGGAATAGACTGATTCGGCTGGATTTCTCAAGCTGTAAACGCACATATATTATACGTTACAAAGTGAATATCACGATGATCTGTCTCCTATGTTGGCGAATCCGTGATAAATTATATTCCCTGATTAATTGAAATTACAATAGGCCTGTTTTTTTTCGTCAATCTTTCTCCTTCGACTATTTCAGTGTGACACACAAATAAGCAAGACCGGAGTAGTTGCGAAATTAAAAAAATGATGCCGTGTGTCAGTGTTTGTAATTGTTTTACGTACGTTGACTACTCATCGTGGTCGCGTTACTAGAACGTGAATCGAGTTGGAATTCCGCCAGTGACATGGATATGAACTACTGAGCTGTATCAAGAGCGAAGCTTAAGTCTAGTTCTCCTCGAAAGGGACAATTGGAAAAATCCGTCTGAATATGATGGCTGTAGTATGGTCAGTGTTCAGTTTGTCTAAACCAAAGCCGTTAACCACTCAAAAGCGGTGACTGCTTTCTTTTGCAATCAACTAGTGCGAGGAATTTGTTTTACAAGACGTTATAAGATCGTCGTATTTAATAAGGATCGGAAGTGATGGGAAGGCAATATACAATATGAATTACGACTTTTTTTAGTTTCACCGTTTGTTTAAGGAATTTTTCTTAGTTCCTTGTGCAGCTTTCTTAGTCTCTTCTGGAAGTTGGTTTACAGAGTGTCATCATGTGACATTGCTATTGACATCTTCCAAGGTGTTCGCCAGTGCTATCATGAACTGCTGAATCACGTTTACCGTATAGAAAAGCGATTTTATCGATTTTTAACTTCAGGTTAACTCCATTTTTCCTACAATGTTATGAATTACGGTTTATCCAGCGGTTAGATAATGATCTCACAATTTGGGTTACTTCTTTAAGAATGTGCGCGTTTTGTGAGTCTAAACCAGTCGTCCTTAAAACAGACTCATTCCGGCGACAGCTTGCCATCACATTGTGGTGACTACATCAGATAACAATCCCTGAGGGAGAAGACTTCGCAACAGTCCTAAAGACAGGCCAAAATTCCAGTACGTTATAACACCGCATCTATGTAGGCGCCATAATGGCTCGCATGCATTGCATTACAGCAGATAAATCACGTGTGACTAAAAATGAATATCACCTGGGTTCATTAGGACAATATTTGGCCTGTCGAATAAAACTATCTATTAAGTTTATTGAATACAGGAGAGAAATTGATAACATACAACTTGATTACCGGCGTACTATTGTAGCAAAATGTCGTTCACTAAAGTACGACCTTTATTATCCAACTTGCTGTCGGAATATTCGAGCCCATCACGCTTTTGTATACTTCATTTTTTATGTGAATAGGATCACCTTGAATTAAGCCTAAAGAGCCATGTCTAGACCAGCTGATTCTAGGCTACATGATTATTCTGTACACCGGACGCGGATACCGTTGACCTGAATGAAGGAGTATTATCTGTTAAAATGACTATCTGATTTATAGGCTTCAGGGAGTTTGGAACATGGTTGTAATAAAGTTGAAGGTATATTTTATATGTTCGGTAGTAGTAGGTCTGCTGTGTTTGAAAACTACATTACAGGCATGGTAAATTTTGGTATCTTCCAGGTGTTTGTGATTTATTCAACGGCTATTGTCTCCTACTGTTTCTACACTTTGAAGTACATAGCGATATTGTCCGCTGCCGCTTAGACAAATGGTTGTCGACTGAATTTCCTATGTTTTACAAACCACATGGTTCTTTCGTTTCATGGTCACCGGGTCCTCTTCAACCAATACACATAGCTCGAATCGATTCGTCTGCATGTCAGCCGCGATCGTCTTTGATCAAGCAGCATTGCTAACATCCGGTGATTACATCCGGAGACACAATAGCACGCTAATCTGATTGACTTGCTATCTCTAGGTGTTGTGCTGTGGATTTGACTTCATTGCCGGTTCAGTTTATCTCCAGTTCCTATCTAAAGTTTTGATTTATTGATTTAAGTTAGCCCACGTTCGTTTTGTTGGTTCTTTGCCTTGATGATCAGCCGAGAATGGTGGAAACCGTAACAGCTGCCCCTGATGAATTGCCTACTGCACCATTATAGTTACTTGCCTTCACTGGTACAAGGGGACAAAACGAAACCTTGAATAACTGATACTTGAGTGGCGCTGCCATGAGGGAAATTGGAAATATTTTGTTAAACCGTGCGAGCAGTTGCTCCCTGGTTATCTTCTCGAAACAATCTCCGCGTTTTCACCGCCCATTCGGTACGCGTTTCTCATGACTCACTTAGTACGCCGCTGGTATATTCCTTCTGTGTGAGCCGGCGATGCAGACCGTTATCATCATCACTAGCATGACCGGTTTATACTGACGCGTAACTGCGATACAACAATAGAAAGCTGTAGCTTGGATGCAAGAGGAGATTTAGAAATTGTTTAGTAAACCATTCTGTCTTCCTTCAAACAATCAATTTGCTGTATCTTAAAGACAAATTACTTGCCCGCAGTTGGGAGCGGCATCTACAAAACAGTTATCAATGACTCGTTTTTATCAACTAAGGAATATAAACTTTCGATTTTGGAAAGTGCCGAGGCAAAACTCCAATGATAGTAAATCGGTAGACCTTCGGAGTTATTCATAGATGTCCTCCAACGATTTGTCTACGCTTAACCACTGACGTGCTAATGATCGGAAGAGTTGTCTCATCTAAGCATGGTTTGCTGAGATAAAGCGAGAAGGAAATTGATTCTGAAACGCCGGTTTGCAGCTGTGTTGTTGTCTATGTGTATTATGTGTTTGAGCTCCCTGCCACAGTACCTTTTGGTCAGGCTCATGGCTGTTATGATGATGATGCTTCCTGCCTATTTTTGTTTTGGTCTAAGCAACTGAACAACGCTGTCATTTTCTCAAGTGACCTGTTTCTATGTTTAACCGTAGGTTCTTTTAATTCTAGCACCTGGATGTTTTCTAATATTTGCCCATTTTTATTCTTGTTTTGCATCCTCGAATTCTGTTTCACAATCCCGTGTGTCATTTACTGTTTTTCTAATACAAGGTTTCTTCAATGAGCTTGGAGGACCTTAGTCGGGATTTAGAGTCAGGTAGACAGACGAGAAGTTCGAATTCTATTGATATGAGGAACGGTGAAAATTCTACAGTTGTTGAAGCCCAAATGGAGGAGTGCACATCACATCCGAATCAGAATAGACTTAACCGACGGCTTTTAGGCAATTTACTCATGGAAACGTTCAAATCCTCAAACGCCTCATCTCTCTCTCAGTTTGCGACTGGAGTAAGTAATTGTTCTTTTTGTATGCATAAAATTTCATTGGGTGGGAAACCCGCGCTCAACTGGTTGTGAAGTAGCTGTTTGTGTGAGGAGCTTGAAACATTGCACTTCATAAATTACTATGGTTAACCTTTCGTATTCTTCTAACTCTAATCAGCGCAAACTATGTTACAACCCTAAGGAGGCCGTACCTATCCGTACCGATGCGGTGTTAGCAGTCTCTATATTGACATTAATCCATCCGTTGCGGGCGATGTCATTTAGTCTAGTGATCTAGTGAATATCATGAATATTGTATGATGAACAAGTAGTTTACGAGGTAGATCCATCTATCACATTTTCATCAGCTACGGTTGGCGGCATCTGAAATGGATTAGCCTGTCACAGTGACTGAAGCCAAAGGACACCTGCGCTTCAAACCGTCACCCCAAGTGGCCTGCGCTGTACCCCTTGCGGTTCCACTCACGCACCACGTATCCGGTGTAAACCCGAAGGAATAAGACCAGTAAGTGTGTAAGGTCTGTATCCAGTCGGCCAATGTTGGTTAGCCAATTGAATGGCTAGCAGGAACAGGAAACCCATATATCTGAGAAAATAAACAGAGAGTCTGCAATGACAAGATCTAAACTGAGAAGGAAAATATATAAAATGTAATACAAGAAGCATTTCAGTATGCCAGTGTATGTTACTGCATTCCAGTGGGGATAATAGTAAAGAACAAAATTCAGATGGGACTACGAAAAGAACAGGCAAGCCATTCATCATCATATATGTCAACAAAGCTGATGAAAAGGGTGGGTAGAAGACCGCAGAGTGAATTAGTAGCCAAACGACCATAGTCTTGATCGATACAATCATTGACAAAAATAGAATAGATATACTGATATGACCTACCTGAGCCTGACGTACTCGTCGTCTCTGCGCTGATGATGCATTATGAGTACGCTGGTGACCTACTACTCCCAGACGGCCAGCGCATTCGCGGCCGCATACATCTCAACGCCATATAGTCATGTCACCATGACTTATAGCACCGATGGTGCCCTTGCGTACCGCGCGCTACACTAGGTGTGACGCATGCATGACCAAACCCTCTGCAAAAATGCAAAAAGTTACGAACCAACCCACAACCTTTCAGTGCCTGCATCTCCTGAAACCAGAGTCACAGTTGGTTGCCTTTGCATACGCAGTTGTGGCCATCGTGAATTTGTGCAACTGTTACTTTCTGCGATACCCAATCACATCGAACGCCGAATTTGAGTCCGCGCAATAGCCAACCTCTAATAAATGATTACTAGTCGGTGAAGAAACTTTGAGGGAAGGTTCATTGACATGCGTGATTAATTGAAACACATTTTCCCATAGCCCTTTGGGAATATGTTCATTTATTCTTTGAAGCTTTCCATCACTGTCTACGAATGTTTGCCCCCAGCAGCAGGTGAAACTATAAGTTACGTAATAGACAGAAACTATTGGGCTATCTTCCTTTATTGATACCAGTGAAAGTTAACTGCTCTCAGCCACTGTCTTCAGTTTTACGGCGTTACAGGTCCCCTCAGTTGCTGCTTTGAGACGTTGCGTTCCGCAGCGCAACAAATTGCCTTAATTCTATGACAAATTAAGAAATGCATCTTTCTTTGACACGCTTCATAGTCATCTATTTTGTAGAAGACAACGGTGACAAATAATTGTCCCCTTGTTAAAGACTACCAATTTCATCTGTGAATACGCCGAGCAGTCGAATAGCCTAATAGTTTTGTCACCCTCAAGCAGAAACGTAACCTTATTCGATGTCTTACCAACAGAGTGAGGATAATTTGTTCCACAATGACATTCGAATAAGAATTGAAAACAATCGCTGATGTTCTAAGATAAAATGGCTGTCCCGACCGCTTTATAACCCGAAACATGATCGCTCCCAAGCCACGTGATCCGGTTGCCACGGTGGGAAAGAAAGCCATCTCCATCCGTCTGCCGTTCAAGAGTGATATCGTGATAAAAGAATTGAACCATCGACTATACCAGACCCTCAGACGTACCTTCCCGGCGGTAACGTTACGTAGCCGATTCACTACTTCATCCCTAATTACGCTGAGTCTGAAGGACAGAGTATCTGTCCTCGATCAATCCCTGCTTGTGTATATAAGTCGGACGACTAGGCGTTTGTCCAAACAGATCAGGAGACACCATTCTGTCTGGCTCAGGATCGATTTGACCAAGTTCATTAACAGCTCACTAGTGGTACATCTTGCCGATACGGATAATCGCGTTGACCCAAAACAGGTCCTTCGCATAGTTTACAAAATTCCGGCCAACCACCTCCAGGTGGCCAGACAACGAATGCTAGCCACCTCGGAATCGATTGCTATTCGATTACGCAACCCGGTTCTGTGCTCTCAAAATAAGTTCGTACAAACCCTGTCGTTACCATGGTCAAAGATCACATCACTGACGTCAACCTCGACTTCTGTGACCTAACTGTGAGCGGATCTATAAACCACTCGTCACAAATGCTAGTGACTGGTTGTTTGAGTGGCTTTACCCGTTTGTTTGGAATTCTCTGTCCTATCATACGGACCATTGATAGTTTTCTTGATAGCGATTTACTTTTGTGGAACATACATGGTTGTAATGATCTGATGTAGAAGTTTCAGAAATACTTGTTCGTCAACGTTGTCTTTTATGACTCAATGGGGATTTTTACTTAATTCATTTTGCTTCGTTTGTTTTGCATTCCGTTAACTGAAAGCGTTGGGATCATTGTTTTGTCGCAAAGTGGTAGTGTTTATGTCACAACTTAAGCCGACTGATGCGGGGGGAGTTGGTTTTCTCTCACAGTTTACTTGTTATTTATGTAAAACTCATATGAATGTGGGGGTACAAATTTGCTTGAATGCTGCAGACATTAATGTTGTTCAAAGTATCTCTGTTTGTTGGGCAGAAAGCGGGATGAAATCGACCGATATATGTCGGCTTATGATTGTGCATGGAGAAACACCGTTGCAACTTCTAACTGTTCGTGCCCGCCTCTTATCTACATTAATTCTTGAGGCAGATCATGGCCGTCTAACCAGATTATACATATTTAGTTTTGCGCCTGACAATATGGTGCGGCGGATCGCCGCAATCATTTTGAAGGGAATTAATCCTCCTATGAGTGATTAACACGGCTGTGTCATGGGATAGTGACCACAGTTCATATCCCGATCATGACATTGATATGCAGCACCGATATTAACTAATAGATGCTTCTTTTTGAAGGTAGTTGACTGGAAAATTTATCTTAATGTTACAGTTGTAATCTAAACTGAGTGATGTTCACTTTCAGAATAAAACTGATCTAAATAGAGTTAGCGGTCTTCTTGATTTCGGCACGTAGCATTGATAAGTAGTATTTTTATCTGTCCGTGTGGTTGTCCACGAGTTCCTTAACTTACTCGGCGGCACTGACCAACCTTACTAGATGGACTAATCGGAATCTTTCTTGTTCGTGTTAGTGTCCCGTTTTTGTTAATTATTGGTCTCAGTGAACGATGGCCGAGACGGTTAAGACCGAAGGGGTTATCGCGGGCTGCCTTTCTGTTGTTTCACCAATTAACCGCGTACCCGGTTCTTCAAAATACGGCCTGGCTAGCGAACGGTTAACTTGTATAATCATCTCATTTCACTTAGGCTAATTGACGAATCTAACAATGTCCAAACACTATCAGTCTGTTCATCCTTGTGACGCATGAGTTAAGTATTCGCACCATAGCATCCAGTGGTTTACATACGGGCACTATACTCTCTTCCGTTCCACGGCAGTCACACAGTATTATGAAGGCTGCCGTAGATATCTGCTCAGGTGCACGCATTGACTGGTATTAACTGACAAAAGCGACGAAATTATAAACACGTTACTAGCTAGTGAAAGTCGAGCCGGTTCATCCATCCAGTATTGAGGTGCACATTGGCCTGTTATACAGCATACGTGTGTCACGTCGAGCACTTTTCAGATCCCGCGGCCGGCCGATTTAGGATGACAGATGGTTTAATTTTGATTCGGCTTAGAGCAATGAAGATTATTACTGTTGACAACTTGACTGTTGTAGACCTCGTTCGTCTAGAGGCTCCGTCACGCATGCTGTATGTGGTTGGAGGTAGTAACCAGTCGAGTTCATTGATGTTGCTTCCGTGTGAGTGATTTATCTGTGAAGTAAAGACAATGCAATGGGACGGTGAAGGCTGCAGCGAGGCTGTTTTGCGGATGCCGCCTTACTCTCACCTGTAACCTGCGTTCTTTGACAAGGTGGAAGTTGCTCGATATTGATCGTTCAATTTTAGATTAGTATTTCTGCTGAGTTGCGTTCCATCTTGTCCCGTTTCATCCCTATACTGTTGTTTTTCGAATGACTGATTGTTTGGCCCGATTATCAACCGCTCGTCAGTGACGATGACGAAAGCGCGCATGCCTTTACTATTCCTTTCTGCTAGCTGACGAGACAGTGTTACCCAAGTCGATAAAAAGGGTTTGCAGTCTCAAGCAAAATGTACTTATTTCATTCATTGCGACAGTTACGGAGTATGTAGGTGACTATTTGGCTTACAAGTCGCTTCGACAAGCGTTCTACCGGAATTTATGCATCCGAGACTTATCAAACTCCTAGGACCGTCGTGGTCAACTCGTGATGATTCTGTAACGAATATCTTCAAGCACTTGCAATAATGAATGGGAATAAACATACAATCAGAATGGTTAACCCGAGGAAAACAGTCCACGGACACGTAGCTTCGTAATAATATTGTAGTCGGCTCAGCCAATCAAGTGTGCTTCAATTAATAAATGGACGTTGGCCAAATGAAGAGAAGGCGAAACAAATAAACATGCCAACGAAAGCTACAGAGATTTAAATAAGGTTTAATAGGTGAACCGTAAGCGTCATAAATGCTTCTACACCATTAGTCGTGGTATGCTTTCACGTCGAACTAGTTTTTTAATCAATCATTTGGATGGTCATAGGATTCTTGACTGCTCTACTCAGCGGAACAGTCAGGGTCATTACACTTGATGATAACGTGGTTGCCTGACCATCCTGTGGTTCTGACCATCTGTTGGTGACTTCAGTGAATAACGCCCGTACGGTAGACACTCAGCTGGTATATATACTACGTGGTCTGACCGTCGCCGATAGTACATTTTTCTCATTTGATCGAGTCACTGCTTTTCAGAAAGTTTCCTAACTACGCGTTAACCAACAGCCATTTTACTCACGACCACCGGCTAATCGGCATAAACAACGACAGTGAAATACTGCAAGCCTGTCTACATCCGCGTCACGAACCGTAGGACTAGATGAACTGCACTTTTGTGTTGTACAATCCTTTCAGCGTCTTTCCATGGCAGCAGATATCGAGGATCGGCAAATACAGCCCGTGCTTCCGTTATTCTATTGCTGTGCCGTCAACATTACGAGTTGATGAGATTGTGTTACTAAAGTAGATGAACAGTTCACTGTTCGCTGTTGACGATTTGATAATGAAAATCGGCAGAACCATAGTTTTGATGTCACCTCCGAAAAATTAATCCACCTACATTGAAAGACGTCCAAATGTTTCAAGTGGATGCCAACCTCTGTGCTTCACACACACCAGAGAGCTAGCAATAATGTCAACTTTTCAACATTGTTCTTGGTCTGAGTGGGTGGTTTCTTTCGCTCATTATTACATTTCGATAACAAAATCCTCTTGTATGGTTTGGCAGATTGTTAAACATAAACTTGTATAAATGGCTGTCAACGTACTTTTAGGAGGCTCCTATAATTATCTGTTTCTTATTATCGTACTGTACTATTTTTTTGATTTTACTAACCGTTCTCATTCCACAGGCAACTTTTCAATTTAATTAGCACGTGATTTTTATTTGGAAACATATCTTAGCAACTCGTAATTTCTGTCTTATTTCAGTGGCTATTTATTGTGTTATTTTTATAAAGTTATTAAACAAATCCTATGAAACCAAGTTGGTTGAGTAAGAGACTTGGATCCGGTCATCTTGGCGAGACACTTTGAATCCGTTTCTAGTCACACATGTCATATACTATTTCTGTCTCAATGGACTAACATCCCCTTTCTGTTCTAAAGTTCTTGGTGTTTTTCTGTCGTTAAACACTCTTCAGATGTCTCGTTTACTGGCAAAACGCCTGACAAATTACACACAAGTCTTCCACGTCTTACGCCTCGTTGGTTAAAAGAAAGGGCATATCAGGAACTGGGATATATAGCCGTTGCCGTCTGGTTACGGCCGAATTAGCATTTCAGAATTAGTATAATGCAGTAATTGTATTTCAGAATATAACTTAAATGTAAGATTTCGAACTGCGTTGTCGATCGCCCACTTAGAATTGATCGATATTGCGTTAACCACACTAGCGATTCACGTTGCTTATTTGCTCAGTCTTATTGACAATGTCCGGTTAGCGAGTACAGTCCAACAGAGACGCACTACAGGGGTTCAGAATACGATATTCCGATTGGCTTGCCATCCATATTCAATTTGAGTGAGTTTTTGACGGGTCTTGGATGTGTTCTACGCTCAGCCCAGTTCTATTTCTTTTTGACAACACTCAGATCCTCACCTTCTTCATCTCGCCATCATTCTATAAAAAACGGATCTTCGGTATTTATTGCACAGAGTGCAACAGACGTCGAGAGTTTGTGCTGTGCTCACTTTTTTCTGTGCGATGTGGCTGCATCGTCACAGTTGCTTGATCTACACTTATCCTTCGCCAACTATTCTTCTGTTGTTAAGAGTGAGCTTCATTCACAGTCATCACCCTGTCATTCACAGTCATTCCATGCTCTTCATTGTCAACGAAAAATGTGAAACATTGCATTCCCCTGATCCAGCTCATCAACTACAGAGGAAGACGCATCAGGAAAGGATAATATTTTGTTTACTATCTTCAGTCACAAACGTGTATACAATACGTCTGCAGCTACGTCAGTAGAACCCGTTACAATTGAGGGGTTGAGGATCATCGTCTGTCCCAGAACGGACTAACCGTCTGATTAACCAGTGTGTGCGCAAGGGCCAGAGGGCGGTTATTTCCTTCCATTGCTTTTGGTAATGCGCTGTTGTCACGCAGCCCAACCACTGGGGCACACGTGCATCCATTCTTTGTCCTGGATACCGGCTTTTAAACACAAAGCAGTTAAGTAGAATACATCGTAACACAGCGAGCCTTGCCAGTAGGTGTAGTCATGTGAAGTAAGACCAGCAGAACTATTCATGTAGTGAAATAGACAGACACGAAAGAATGTAATCAGTGCAGAGTCACACTTGACACCATTTCTTCCCAGTGGAAATATGCTCTTTCCTGTTACGAGACGTACTATCTACGGTGTTTCCCATTGGTGTATTCTGTCACGTGGCTTGTTACTCACATCGATACAGTCCTAGTAACCACATACGTTAATCGTTTTACTTCATAGTGCTCTACTTAATGGTCTTTATCTAGATACAAGAGCATCCATCTGTTTTACCAATATTTCTAGATGTTAGGATATTTTATTTTCGTCCCTTAAAGGCGAACGTTCTGCCGACTGCAGCCTACACCTCAGGAGAGCTGTGATCAATTGTGAGTAAAGTTCACTTCACATCACTTGAAGATTCTCCACTTTTTACTAGTAGTCAAAATGTCGTTCAAAAACTTTACGGATTTCTGTGATTTCAACTTGGAGAGAAGTCCTAGTCGTGGGAACATCGATTGAAATCAACGAGGCAATTATTTTTGCCTCCTCTTGAAATGATCCAACACTCTGAACACTACTCACGAGTGAATGTGGCTGAGCGTTCATGTATGTTAATTCGGTCTGCCTATTGTCGGGGTGAATGGTACAGTAGTCAGCACGGTCGCCTCACGAAAGCATGTTGGAATTTCACATCTTGGTCGTGGCAAGTATATAAACTTCTGACAAACGCTAACCACAACGAAACTGGAATATAGTGCTTCTTTTAGGTAGGACTGATTGAGGGGTCTATAGAAGTGCTAAAGCTACAGTCGATTGTGAGTTATGTTTTATTCACATTAACCAAAGCTTCCCCACTGTTTACTTCCAAAAAGAGCTATCTTTTGGACTTTTTCTCGATTTGACATGTGGGCATCACCGCCGTTGTACCTCAACCGACATATTGCGTGAGTGACAGAACATTTCGATGGATTACAGTTATGAACTTAGTGAACAGCACCGATTTCAAAGTAACATACCTACTTCATTTCAGATTGAACGCCACTCACACTTGATCGCAACCTTCGCATTCAGGTAAGCATTTGAGCTAGCCCACTTCAAAGGGCTCATCTGAATGCGAGACCTGCGGCCAATCGTGGGGGATGTTCCCTCTGGAATAATCTGAATCCTCGAACTTCTGTTATATACATTCTTCAACCACCTCGAAGCAGCTCATAATTTTCTACAATCATAAATTGTTATATGATGGCCGTTGCAATAAAAAGTCGTCAGTTCGTAATTTTGAAAATGTTCCGTGGCTACCTGCAATGTTCACAGGATGTTTGTTGTACACTTTGCAACCTTTTTAGTTTCTCTAACCTTTAAGGAACTTGTGGGTTAAAAACGACTTTGATGCCGTCTTTCTACTAACGTGCCGGCATTTTGCATAGCCTTGTGATGTTACATTATCCAGTTGACACTAAATTGAGTGGCTAACGGTAACTTCCTTCATACAGTGATTTGAGTCAAGCTGGGGGTTAATTCAGTAGTAAGGGCATCGACTATCAGCGACGGAGTGACAGGTGTTAGCCTCACCTGCTCCAATGGTTCTCGTAGCAGTTTGATCAGCGTGGCTATATCCAACCCACTTTTGACAGAGAATGCCATATGATTTGCAAGCATCGTGCATATGAAAAGTTGAAAGCGTAACGTACTACACTTTATGCACTAGTTTTAAGAAATTTTTTGTTACTATCTTAAAAACTTTACTTGTGCGTTCGACCTTTCAATACCATTAAGGCCAAGACAAGCAAAGATTTATCAAACTTCATGTGTTGTTTTCTCATCCCAAAGGTGATTGAATCATTTAACACGGCTATTCCGGTAGACCCTGCCACACGCCACTACCGGAAAAATGACCTGCAACGCCAGTTAGTCTCGGACGGTGGCGGTGTGTCGAAAGTTTCATCTCAAGACGGCTCACCCACTTTATTGTTGACCGTCGCGTTGCTGAAACTCTACCTGAGAAAAGCGCAGGAATATTGGTCGCGAAGCCATCAACAGATTTCTGTCAAATTCAGTGCCGCATCTTTTCCGGTCAACTCTTTGAAAACTGTGATTTATCATACACTGCCAGCTGTTCTTCTGTTGGGTGAGTTGTTTTTTCATTTAACCGAGTTCCGGTCCCCATGTTGTTAGTGTTCTGTGCAACATATTCTGTTCTTGGTAATCCTGTTTTTGATGTCAATGTCGGTTTGAGTTTTCCAGTTGTTTTACTTCGAAGCGCTAAAAATTAGTTTTGAGATAATCATAGTACGCGGTTAAGTTGGAAATGGGTAACTTTTCATTGCTTTCTTGCAAACTTCTGTTTAGCACCCGACGATTACTTATTTAATACTAGCAAAGCTTCTAGTTTATTCGTGCGATATACTCAATTGGGATGAATGGTGGCTCCATCGAACTCCCTTGATCAAAATCTGAATCGGATAATCGCCACTCACAATGAGCAACTCAATGTTTGACATCGTTTCACTCGTTTGAGTTGGGCGCGACGACTGTTGATGTCTTTGCGGTCAATGGTTTTCAGAACAGCCGTATGTGCCCTAGTGTGGTCGTGCAACTTGGTTGCAATGATGCATGCCCACGGTTTAGCCATGGTCGCTCGACACGGGGAACCCTGAAAACTGACTTTAACACGCTTGTGTTCGCTCCTGCCAGTGCGCACTCTAAGTGGTACGTACTTCGATCAACCGATCGATATAGCCAGCCCCACTTATTGCCAAGTGTCGATGCGACTGGCTTGATATTGATAAACCGAGAATTGCCATCTGGGAACCACTTTCGTGATAGAAACAAATCAACCCACTGAGTATTGGCATATTGAGTTGTGGTGCCTCCGCACAATAATGTCCAAAAAGCAGCAGAGATTACGTGAACAAACAATAAGGTGATGAGTTTGCTTGTCCGTCTGGTTACAACAAAGATAACCCAGGTATCAATACTGAAAAATGTGCACTATTTAGTTTTGTTTTCTGTAAAGTTATTATTACGACAAACCAAAACTCTTCAGTTTATTACATGTGTATCCCCGTTTTCGATATTACCTCATCGGGTTATTTCGGTTAAAAAGTAATCTTAGTCATGGGTTGTTAATGTCATTGAATGCTGTTGTTAATCAATGTTTGTCGCTGTGCACAACTATTTGATTGACTTGCCAGTGACGATGGTAGTTGCGGTGATTCGACGGATTGTCTTTCTCTACACACAATGTTCTCTTTTCAAGCAATAAGGAAGTTGAAGTGAAACCATAATAAAATGCAACCCGTAAAATACGGAACAGCTGTGAAATTACGTCCTCTGAATCCTTGTGGACGACACTGTGGACCTTGTCTGCTACTCAGTTAGTCGTGGCACATGGCGCAAGATTGTAAGGTGAACGTAAGCTGAACAGTTCAGCTTCCGCCTTTCTGAGCTGTCGATTTAATGACCTTTCACTCAGCCATTTGTGGCAAACAGCAGTGTGGCTGAATTATGACAGATATTTTTGAATAATCTGTAAACAATCGGTCATTTTGTTCACAGCTCTTCGCGTTGGGATGATCTGGAGTTATCTCTCTCTCGTTTGATTCCACCTGGCTTTGAACATGATGACAATCATTGAAAATTTGAACGCAAGGTGATCAAAAGCTTGCGCAAAGACCGTGAACATCACTTGATCGGACAGTCGAGAGATATGGGTTTCGGAATGGCAAAAAGTAAATTTCCCTGATCCGTAACTGCACTGGCCGTCTAGTGGGCGTAAGTGAGACTATATGTGAAAAGAATGTTCACTTATCACCAGCCAACCGCGTCGATTTGTGGTATGCTGGTCGTTTTAAGAAACAGTTCAGCTGGCCTCAACGAGACCGTGTAGACGACGGGACTCGGATGGTTAGATGTGATCCTAGCTCTTAACTTCCTGTAGCGTAACAAGGCTCCTGGTCCAGACCGTCTCTCTCCTTCCTTTTTCAAAGGTAGTGGGAGAATTTGAAACCAGAAGTGACAAAATTCCTTTAGAAAGTTTGAGAATCTGAAGGGGTACCTTGTCAACAGTACTCCCTATCTTCAAAATTGGAGCCCGATGTTTGTGTTATAACCACAGTGGCGTCAGTCTAGCATATGTTACGTCCGGGTTACTCATTGGCCTCATTTTACATTGACTTACTAAGCTCATAGAAAGTGAGATACATGAAGAACCGGCGGAATACTGTTCCTCTCGAGGATATATTAGTAGTAATTTTGTCGGGGAGTCTCCAGTTCCCCGAAAAATCGTTTCATTTATCTTTCAAAAGGTCTAGAACATTACTGTTGTAAGTAATCTTCAAAGTTAGTACGGATATGTAGTTTTCCGCTTTTCACGGGCGTTCTCGATCTTCCGTTACTATTTTTGGCATCCCGCCTACACGCCCGTCTTTTGATTGGGGCCTCGCTATATTGTCTGGGCTTCTGTCAATTCCATTTTTCGACCTTGCTTTCTTGTTGCTCACAAACCCTATGAATATGAACGAGTTTGTGATCATGTTGTCTTCGGACCGAGTGACGTAATAAGGCTCTGTATAAAGACCAGTCTTCTTCCTGACCTCATGTGTTAGCCTTGGGTGGTTCGGTTGACTGGGGAGTTCCGAGTTAATCGTGTGTATTCAGTCGTCCATTGTACATTGTCCCTATCCGTTTCTCCTTTATTTGCTGTGTCGTTATCTGTTGTTTCGTTACCCGTCTCTTTATTAGCCATTTTTCTGTTATCTGTCGTAGTCAGCTTATGTGCTCATAGACTGTGGATATGGTATTTTATCCTGTGACTGATGTTGAAGCAGGCAAACTCTTTCAGGTAGTCAGCTGTCTTCATCTTTTCAGATCTAAAGGCTGCTTTCGATTTGGTTATTCATAGCTTCCTCTGGAACTACCTACTTCGCAGTGGAGTACCTGGGAAATACGTGAATCTGTCGAGATCACTGTATACCCATTCTGAAAGCATGGTGGGGGTCACGTGCTCCGCATGCCAGCTGAGTGTTTGCCCTACCGAGCATCGCATACAATGACCGCCAGCTGTTTGGTCTTGTAGTGGTAAGGCAACAACGTGGTCACGATCTGTGTAGACCCCGACTGTTTCATTGAACAAAGTGGGTAGGTGTCGCCTGTCGGGCTCCGGTCCTCGTGATCCCTCGAAACTGTTCGAACAGTTCCCCGAAAACGTTGTTTGACCACAAGTGAGGAAGTTTACTTGTGAGTGACCTTTACCTTTGTCATGGTCGTGCGCGGTTCCGGTCTTCACAATCGACCTACGCTTTCGTGACAACTGTTGTTGTCATCCCGACTACACATCTAGACTATACTGTCTAGACTTTTGTCTGGTCCATTCCCTTTGACCTTGCTTGTTGCTAGTCGCAAACCCTATAAATATGAACGGGTTTGTGACCATGTTGTCTTCGCATTGAGTGACATAAAGTAGCTCTGTCCGGAGACCAGTCTTTTCTCTGTGTTCGTTCGTTAGCCTCAAGTGGTTGGGTTGGCCGCACGTATTTCGTAGTCAGTTGTTCAGAACCGTTGAACGTCGTTCCGTTATCTACCGTTCCACTAACCGTTATTCTGTTGTCTGTTTACGCGCTCGTAGGCCGTATACCATCAGGTTACAACAGAAACGCTGGTCAGAAATTCTGTGCGAGATGGCGGTGTGCCGCGGTCAAAGACGTACTTGCATCCGTACCATTTCTAGTCCTGCTGTTCAATCTTTTGTTATCTCTTTCAGCTCCTTTATTAACGTTTTCTTAGATTTTTCACATCAGTCACAGTGATCGGTGACCCGATCCACTTTACCCCTAATCATGCCCAAATCCGTTGTGTTGATGTTGTAGATCTCTATCTTTGGAAACAAAAACTAATGGCCGTTCTTCCCGTAGTATCTGTTCCAAACTAGCTTCTTTTACTCTACAAACTTCCGTGGTACACACATCCCTCATCCTATTTTGAGTCGCTGAAGCTTCAATGATTCCGTTATTCTGTAATCCAACTTACGCGAATGAGATATGCGTTAGTTTAATATTCCAGCCTACTAACTGACTGATTTGCGCGTCCACTTGATCGAATCAGCCCTAAAGAATACATAGAGCCATTGTAACAGATATCTGTCTGTAAGACGACCATACTTGGATCATGCCAATATCGAATTTACGTAGAGAACATTTTTGACATGTGGTAAATTATCTTTTGTTCTTCGACTCTTAGCATGTAAAAAGATTTATTTCAGGACGTTGATTATGTCTTCCTCTAAAACAACTCGGCGTTTGAAGTGGCCGGGTCCATTTTTGTGACACTTCGACTAAATTCGATTTCAGCTTGACATTTTCCAGTCTTACACACAAACTTATTGCTTAAGTCGCATCTGTGCTCAGTCATATGTTATCGGAAAACGTACAAAAAAGGAGCGATATAAGATCGACCACAATCGGACTAGAATTCGACTATCAAGGAACGGGTTCTGAGAAAGCGGCGACTTTAACCGGCCACGCATTTATAGTTGCTTATTTCCTTTTTCTGGGTTGTGCGCGAACTGACAAACCCGTCCTTGCTACATATTCTAAGAAAGAACTTGTGTGACGCATGTGACGAATGTCTGTAGTATCACTTCGGTCTCCAAACGTTTCCTCTTTTGTTGTGCCACAGGGTGATCTGCGGCTGATGAACATAGGCAGCGAGGATCTTCGAAGGACCTGTGGGGCTAAGAAAAGAGCAATGAATATGTTTCACGCCTGGCAGTTAGACAATTTACTCAGATCGGTTAAATTATGAGGCTGGTTTGTATGGTGCGTAGTTTGCTCTTTTATTGTGTAGAATGATGTTACAAAATTGAGTTGTGTTGTTCGCTTCACTTGTCTATGTGATGTCTCATCATTTTGCAATGCTGCTGACATGAGATGTCTAAGGATACCGAAGGCATATGGTGGTTTCACAAATCGTTGTCATCTGTGATGCCGTAAAGCCGATTGTCGCTTAATGGAGGGATTTCCGATGTGCGCTTGGTTCCGCATTGTAGGCCAGAGATCTGATCTATTCATGCGGAAGATGCATACAAACTTTCTCTTACTTAGTTTGCATCAAATAGGCTGAGTGTGTGAACAACGGGGCTGTTTTTTTGGCGCGTTATTGGAAAATGCGCAAGTTCACCACCCATAACGTAAATTTAGTCGGCGCTAGCTGAGCCGTTTACCCTGTATATCAGTGAGGCGGCTGCCACATAACTACCATAGTTTTTGTCAGGTCTTTCTTTTCTCTACACTTGCACCTGTTTATTCATGTCATTCCGTGAACTACTACCAGGATCAACGACAGTCCGGGCCATGGGACCCTTGAGCACGGCTACGTCTGTGGCGATCCTTCTACATCATTTTCAGCCGCTTGGGCTTGTCTGGACATATCTGTAGGGTCGATTATGAACATCCTCAAAAACGAAGACTTCAGAGGCTGCAGCACTCCTCCGTCGTGAACCCCGAAAGCAGTTAATTAGCAACATCGGTTAGACTTGTTCGACTGGTCGGAAACTCCATTATGTGTACAGCCCATCTTAAGTGGTGATATCATCTTATCTTAATGAGGGCCGGAGCAGCATTGTTCGAATTTCCCTATTTGATATCAGTATAGACAACAGTTATGTGGGGAAAAAGCGTCCAACATATGTGAGACCAGTTCGCTGAAGGATGGATAGGCCAATATTTGATGCAGACCGCGCGATGAAATCTAAATCGATCCGGTTCATATGCCTTCAAGTCACCGCACACTACACATCATGTAGTTTGCGATGGTACCCGATTTTGACCTCTGACCGTCAGTCCTGAACGATCACATTCACTATGTGCGTCGTCAATAGCGCACTCTCTCTTCAGATGGCTTCACGAGTAGAGATCCAGTGGAGTCAAATCCAGAGACATTACGGGTCACCGACTGATTTCGCATCTTTCGGTTTGTCGGAATCGAAGCTGTCAATTAGGAGTCTTATTCGGTAACTCATATCGCCGATCCGATGACCCACCACTAGTTTCTTCATTGCGTTTATAACAACTAAAATTAATTCTTTCCATCAACTGTAGAATTAGATTAAAGACTGTTGATGCTAGAACATTCCGAAGCAGTTAAAAGAACCCACATAAACCTCGATATTTCGATGACAGGTCGAACAAATAAGAGACGAATGTTATAAATCGTATAGGCTACATCCAGGTAATTACCGGTATATTATATGTATGTAATTCACCCTGCTCTGGGACTCTGTTTCGTTTGGGATATACGTGTAAGCTCCGTGTCTGATCATCCCTATCTTCGCTTGTTATTTTCTATAAGATGTTTGTCACGTGTGAGTAACGCTTGGTTCTTTTGACGTTTGTTCGGATATCTTCGGTTTTTGATCGATTATCTGGGCGACAAAAGTAAGGTACACCCTAATTAGGTCAGCTCCTGTGTATGTCGGCAGTGTCTGCCACACCACTCATAGTTCACTTAAGCCGCTGGTATTTCGAAAAAATCTCAAGACGCCTTGGCGTTAACGGCCCGTGAAAGCTTTGATTGATCAACATAAATGAGTATCATCTACCAAACTGTCAACCTCCTGACCATCCGCATGGGTTTTTCGAAAGGCGACCGTTTATTATTTATCTAATACGATTAATTGATTGTGCCCACTTGCTGGGCATTTCACTTTTAAGAGGGCATCCTTTCTAGGCGGCAGTTGCCATCAAGTGCCTGGAGTTAGAGCCGTTGGCAGTTTCTTTTCAATTGCGTGTCAATATATTATTCAATACAGTAGATCCACCTGCCTGTTCAAAGTAGTTGTACATAATTAAGTACTTACAACTGGTTTATTTCAGACAAATTCTGGCTTCCACAGGAGGCGCAACTAGTCGACACCTCAGATACAGCGGTCCTTCATGTAGGGTGTGCTCAAAGCACCGATGCGCATCCCTTAAAATTACGTAATGGTTTGCAAAGCGCCTGTTAAAATCCTCCTAAGTGGTACGGACATGCACAAACAAGCAGACAGGCGCAATCGATACCGAATCACAAAACATTATTCATGGCGTTTCGAAGATGTTTTCTTACACACTTATTTTCATGGGGTTTTATTTATTTGAGTGTTTTAACAGTATCCGGATTGGTTCTTCGCCTCAGTTAGTCCATGGGATGTATAGTAAGTTCATTTTATGCAAACAGTCAAACTAATTTTTCAACCCAACACTGCATGCCTTATTTTCTCGTAATTAATTTCTAGCCAAGCGATAATTCAGGTGGGTCAGTTGTATGTATGTGCGCATTGTGATACTCCTCGTGATTCACAGGCCAAGTGGAAAACGGATGTGAATTATCAATTTCCACGGCCGCTCTCAAAGTTCTGTCAAATTGGCCTGCTCATCACACATGCATAAAGTGACCCCCTCATACGATTAGACTATTGGATCATGGTCGCACCGCAACGGGTGTGCGAAGTGTATCGCAGATATCTAATTGCTCGTCCTGCATTCGAGGTTTTACATTGTGATGTCGCCTGTGTTCTTACGTCGAACGAAGTCGTTTTCACCGTTTGTCCTATCATCTTGGCTGTTGTCGATTTTCAGAATTCCTAGTCATTACTCAGTATTCACACCAACCAAAAGTATGTTCATCGCAACAGTTTATTTACAGTTTGTTATGCACAGCAATTATGTAAATGGGTCAATTTTCCGGACCGTAAGGTAGGAAGCATCGCGTCTGAACGATAGACACCCTTCCACTTGATCGTAGTCTGACATCCTTCCCACGTCACAGATTTCAAATTTTGGCGAAAGCAATAGTTGTCCCCCATTCTCATAGGTATCCCCTCAGTATTTGTAGCTAGCGAGAAGGCGTCATTCGGGTAAATGAAACGGTTCGCAGTCTGAGGCAGACTTTAGTCGTAAGAGTGGTAACGTCCACGTATTAAAGGGGCATTTCGAACTTTGATAGCGCTTAGTGTGCTCCGTGCAAACTGTTCTGGTCGTTCAGTTTGGATTAGGCGATATCACTGGTATACTTTAAGTTGACAAGTTTACCACTGGAAGTAATCGCATATTGCGTTCATTGAAGTTTTGAAAACACCCTCCAGATTGCCGCTCATTCTTAGGTTTCCCGTGAATTTAGGCTCTAACTGGACCCCCATGAGTTACGTCTAGATCTGTTTCCATATTTCGCACATGATCTGCTCTTGGGAATCATGACACAAGCAACGTCTCACTTTCTGTGTGATGATTATGTTAGGTGGTTGCGACCGGTAACTTTGTGTGACATCCTCTAATTTGTTGTGCGAAAAAGTTAGCTTTTCGTTGCTAATGCGTGGTAGCTTCAGCACGTGGTCATCATAGTGTCTTTTGGGCATTTTTCTTGTAGAACACTTCGTTCCGGACAACTATTCATCATCTCTGTGCAACCCCAACTTGTCACAGGATGAAATCAATTGCCCCAATTGTGGTGCAGTTGGTTTAGATGCCAACTGTTCGCTTCCGTTTGACATCAGTCGAGTGATCTTGGTCGATATGCTGCACATCGCTAGTTGTCTGTTCCCGGCCGCAGTCATTTGCTTCGTGGATGCGTTACGTCACGTTGAAGAAGCCGACGCTGATGTGTTAAAGATTGAACCATTCTGTTTAGACGCCTCCGATTGCTTATTGTTCCGAGCAGTTTGCCCCGAAAGTGGAACCTTATTAAGATTGTTTTTTGACGCCATGAGTTCTGTCCCTGTTGCTGTTCAAATGGTGAGTATTTTCAATGCCATTTGTTTGTTAACTCACGTTTGCGTTGCGGTGGTCGTGCTATACTCATCAGGGAATTGGACTCTTATGCTACCTGTGGTTAGCGTTTGTTATTGTAGGGATCGATATTCGTTTAACAAATAACTACTTCTAAATTACCTTTAAATATACATTCGAACTCTTCATATGTTGTACTCTGGATATGTTACACTTGTAATATTCTTACAGATCGCGTGTCCTAATCCGTTTCTGTCTTTTTCTGAACAAATTAGACCGTACTGTTGTGCGACCCTAATATGTAGCCTGTCTGTGAATTCGCGCAAACTTGACCTGGGCGACCCCGGACATTTCTGCCCAGTTGCTCTACCAAGCCGGACATATTTAGAATTGTCAAATTTTCTTCCGGCCATCTGATTGATTGGACATGTCAACGTTTACAGATGAGTAGTAGGGGATTTTGATTTTCATATCGATTGAACATCACCCGCAATTGATCGCAGCCGTCGCATTCCCATAGACTTTCCAGTCTTTTCGAAATGGGCCGACTGGGAAGTCTATGGGAATGTGACAGCTGCAATCAATTGTGGGTGATGTTCAATCTATATGAATATCAATGTTTCTCAGCCATATAACCTCTTTTGTCAAATGTACACAAGCAGATCATCATAACATCTAATTATGGCTCACCAGTGTCATGTTAGGGGCACATGGATAAAAACTTACATCGCTTGCAACGTTCGCATACTTATACAATCCAAAAAGTCACATTACTGATATTTTCGGCAATTGAATAAAGTGAATTGAGATTACGTTTTTCATTCATCTTTTATATTGTACTGAATGTGGTTAAGTGCTTGCGTTTTGTTCCATTTTGCAATGAGCAGCCGATTGTCAAGTTCAAAGAAAATATGAATTCTGTAGTTTTTACCTCAACCGATATCTTCGCGGAGCTCGATAGCTAGGCTGTTTGGAGTATCACATATAAGCGGATGCTGTTTTTTAGTACATCGTGCGACACTTTGATGTTGATTACGAAAATTGTACTGTAAGTGAGGTTCGTGCTCTTTTTGCTTGTGTTGTATTAGGCATACTTTGTGTGAAGTGCAACGGAACGTTTTGGTTAATATTTTTTCGAACGCTGTTCTCCAGCACAAACCTATTCTGTATGCCACTGGTAATCCACAACGTGATATCATTGGTGTAGTGATAGCTGATGGTGATTATTGGTATGAATAGACGCAACCTCAGACCAATTAGCAAAGCCAACTGTACCCGTCAATAATCATGCTAGATGACGATCGAATAATGTGGATTGATTGGTGCGGTCGAACAGGACAGCCAACACGACTGCGCAACCAAGTGAGAAGCGATTAACATTACACACAAGGCAAATGGCATTTCATCTAGTGAGACAAGCGAACGAGTTGATCAGGAGATTTTATTGTTTATTATAAATAAAGTCCTGTTTTGTACAGCAACAGATTTCGACCTAAGTCAAGCCATGGCGCCCATGTGTACCACTCAAGGCTGAGGGTGGTGTTTACGATTATCTCTGTGTGTCTGTGCATTTCCTTACTTTTGCAGTAATACATCTGTTGTCTATATTAGTTTTTTTGTCGCACAACGTTGGAACAGTGTTTCTATGTAGGACAGAAGTAAGTTCATGGTGGTGAAAGAAGATGGAGAACCGAATGAGGACCTAGCGTAGGAACTCCCTAGGAGTCTGCGTTTCAGCAGTCATAGTTAACATATCTGCGTCTTGTAAGCAGCTTACTATCAAATGCAAGCAAGAGTACCAAGTAGGTCGCTAGACCGAATTCGTCTCTCCATCATGACATCTAACCCTAAATGTCGTATTGCAACTGCAGCGTACAAATTTAATTTTTCATTCTAATGAATTTTTTCACTGAATTGAAGCCATAGGTTTGCGTTCTCTTTTGTTGGTTGGCTTTGTTCGATTTCGAAGTTGGTGTATTTTTTAACTATTTATCAGGCCGACACATCCAGGAGTAGCACTCCCTCTTCTCCCAATCGATGGATTGACGTCCTGCTTTTGGCTTCCCGCTGTTTGCGTCGGGTATTTTCTGAGAAACCAGGACAACTCTTCGGAAATGAGGACGAACAGTCCGGAGTTACCAAACAACTGAAACCGTGCACAATGGACGATAAATTAGTCAGCCCGGAGGTACAATCGTTGATGGACATACGTCCTCATGCTGTGAAAATACAGACCTCGTTTCATTGGTGGCCTGTATTGGTCAATATGTATGTAATTGCCTTGCGACAGAATTGGCTAGATGACGCTAATTCGGAAGTGGTAAGTGGACGTATGCGAGGCATCTCTTTCTGGTTCGACGAGTGATAGCCATATATTGCCTTGTAGTTTACCCGTTTTCGATTTGTTCACCGGTTATCTTTTGTTTGGTCTGTTGCTGGACGGCCGGAGGTGCTATTCACAGGCCTCTCAGAGAATGAATTTTTCCTTCAGCTGTTGCCATAGCCAACCTTACACATGTTAAATTGAGCCAAGTTTCAATGATTTTGAGAATCATGGCAAAAAGTAATTCTTAGGTGTCTCTACATTTCTGATCCAGACAGCAACGTTAAACAAGAATGTCATCTTTGTGAAGTGCCCTGTTGTGCACCGCTAAGATGGATGTTTGGAAATTCTAACATTTTCACTGAGTTAGATACGCCGTTTCTTGGTCGAGTCTCAGTTTGGCTAACAATGTTTGTGGCGCGACAGGCACCAAGAAAACATACTTATTTAACAATCCTTTCAGTGAGTTCTGCCACATGCTAAAACCAAATGTGCGATTGCCGAATCTTCTGTGAAAGAACCAGAAGCGTATTGAGTGCTGGCACAAATCGTTATATACGAGTATAGGGTTTGCTGATCCTCTGCCGTCAGGCATCTGTCTATTATTTATGATTTAACCAAACCGCCCTTGTGCTCTGAAAACGGTTCACTTTGGCTTAGTTAAGACTTTGTCGATCGAGTATCCTGTTTTTTCGTCTCATCCTCTTAATAGATCACCTCGTATATCCAAATGTATTGCCTCTTCACACCATTTACGTCACATACATGTTCATGGTGATCACGCCTAGCTAATGTATGTGGCTGCCGCCTTCACTAAATGGTGTACTCGTAATGAATACTTCCTTAAGGGTCACTTGGTAGGAAGATGAAAAAGCTGGAATCTCCAGGAACACTTGACAGAAGATTTAGGGTGACATTTTCATATCAGGTCGCTTTGTACCAAGTGTGCACAACAGTTCGAAGCACGAAGATCCTGGTTATATAAATGTCTGTTCGTCCAGCAACCGTACCCTGTTGTCAGCAAATGGCGCCATTGTTCTGCTGACGTCTCTTAAATGGAAATTGTTTGTACCATAATCCTGTTAACTGATTAATTTGGTATTGGAATGTCAAGCGACTATCAATGAGTTCGTTCTACCATTGTCTTTTAACAGAACAACCCCGGTGTCATTCATATTTCTCTGTGAATTCGCATTGTCACCTTTAGGTTACCTTTGTGTCATCAACTTTATGACGACTGTATTTTCACCCTTTTCACTGTGCGTCGTGCATGACGAATTCTTAACAATTTATGTAGGTTGATGATGTTTGCATTCGACGAACTTCACTAAACGTATGCCGTACTGTCGGATGCAATGGTCAGTTAAACTTGGACATTGTGTTATCCTCCGTCTTCTTGTGTCCACAAAATCAGACAGTATGATCACTGTAAGTTTTTAATATTCACCTTAGGAAGCTGACAGTCCTAAAAATCACGTACTTTTAGACCCATGTGGTTTCCGATCATTTGTATTTTGTCAAAAATTCATTTGTCGATTAGTGATGTGGGCAGCAGAATACGGGCCAACTACCCGTCAAAACTACTGACATCCTTGCGTTGGCAAAACGATAACGAAGAGAAGACAAATTGCGGGATGCTGACATCTCGTATAACACCTTCAGCCTCCTACTTAAACCAGTCAACCCGTGCGTTCACTTACGATACGAGTAGCGTACAGTCGAAACGATGAAATGTTAGGGACCAGAGGTTCACTACCAAACAAAAAATACAATCTGTGAGCAAATTGCCCGATGTAAGCATTATCATTGGTTTCTTCGAGGGCTCGTTTGTATTGTGGTAATCAAGACTCCGTCGGTTTCCTTACCACCGGTTTGGAAAAGTGTGTTCTAACGCAGTGTGTGTCCGGTAAGAATGCACCTGACCTATACTGCTACGTTGATGTGGTGGTCGGACTTGTGTGCTGTTTTGATCCGGCGGGCTAAGTTGACCAGGAATTCGATCTCTCTAGACGCAAGCTTGTCAGACAGGTCAAAGGGGAGCATTCAAATGAAAAGCAGTTACATTCATAGGATTGTTTGTCGCAGTACTGTCCGCGTAGGGATGCTTAGGTAGCGAGGCACGATCCTATAGACATACAGCAGAATTATTTTTATAGTTGCGGCACTGCTGTCTTCCATATGAGGAAGAAAGTGGTTAGAAAAGGTACCCTCAAACAAAGAGCACTCCGATCGCCCCACGGTTGACCGTGACCATCGACGTATTATCCAACACGGTCGCGCAGCAGTGCTCAGAATCAGACATTAATGTCTTGTTCATTGAGCCTTCAGGCTAGGCAAGCTTCTCATTGCCAAGTGAGTCAGACTGTTGAGTCATTGGCTCCGGGTAGGGTCCCCCAAGCAAACCTTATATCTTGTTGTCTCGCAGGTCAGACTTTTGAGTCAGAGACTCGGGATGAG